>JARVGP010001685.1:0-12124 GCA_029876185.1 Mansonella ozzardi | reverse complement strand
CGTCCAAGTGTCTGGAAAAAGAAAACCTTTAAGAAAAAAAAAAAAAAAAAACACAAACTGAGAATACAACCAAGAGCGTTATATCAAGATAAAAGCGAAGCTAACTGTCAGTGTTACTGCACATTTATTTGAGAGGAACCAAATAAAGAAGAAAATTGATGAACTCACTTCAGTAAGTAATCGCTTCAACCCCTCAACTTCATCCTCGCCAGGATTTAGTTCACCGCCTGGCCTATAAAAATAACATTTCTGTTAGGTTAACCATTCATGAATTACTGGACAATCATCGATATGATCTAGATATGGTAATAAGACTGGGCTTTATTACTAATTGTTCGAGCTTCACTATATTAATCCTTTTTCTAAAATGAAGAGAAATTTTTTCGACTCTTAGGAAGAAAGGAAGAAAACATATGTTTACACGCAAACTTACAGTTTGAAAAATGTAGTACCAATTTGTAATAGCAACACATGAGGCAAGGAATGTTCATGAACAAGCAGAACACCTTCTACCGATCGACGCATCCCAATTTTTTCATATTCTTCACGCATACGCTGAAATCGTGCCTGTACTGAATGGTCACGTTCAGCTTGTGGATCTTTTGTCCCAAACGTGTAATTCGTTAATGGATACCTTAAATGATCGTTATCTCGGCGACTTTATCAAGCTTTAAAAATTTCAAATCACTTTTTACAAATTGTTTACCACCAGGAAATAAAGACTGATATGTATTTGCAACACAATGATTTAAAAATTAACGAATTCTGATCTTGAAAAAGCTTACAAATTAATAGCTCTATCAATGCTATTACGTGTATCGTTTGGCTTCTTCATTGTAACTGGAGTGGTAACAATTTTCTGCGATCGAGTAGCAACAGGCCATCCCGTCCGTGAAATCCCCGTCATTCCTTACTAGAATCATGCATTTTTATTTTAAGCCATTCACTTTCTAATCGCAAAAATTTCGATTTTCATCTTAAATTTTATAAGGCTCCGCGAAATGAAGCCTCAAGAAGATACGGAAATATAAGTGAGAAATTCAAGAATTTTACTAATTTAACAAATAACTGACCTGCCAACAATAACTATCACTATAATAAATTTTAAAAGTGTTTAAAGTTAGAATAAACGAAGCGACTCATACAAACATTTCACCTTAAAATCCCCTCCCATCTATACCCGCACCCATTGCCACTTCAAAACTCTCCCCCGCCTACATCCGTACCCAGATGAATTTTGCTTTGACACCTGAATCTGTTGCATGCAACATTTTACGAAATACGTTGTTTTTAAGTAATTCATAGTTTGTTTTCTGCTTAATTTGTTCATGGTAATAGTTATTGTCTACACTGAATTTTGACTGTAGTTGTTAATAGTATAGGAATTTTGCATAGATATTTGATAAATATTTGATAAATTGAAATTAAAAAATTGATAGAATTAAAACTATATGAAGTATTTGCGAAGTTCTATTTTTATTATTTATCTAAAGCTTGTTCAAATTTATCAGATGACATTATAAGTGCTTATTTTGAATGACTAAATGAAGAAATGTTTTGCTGAATATGTCCAGAATTTTTTTTTAAGTGAGAAATTTTGAATTTCAGATGAACCATAATAATAATCTGCGAAATATTGACGATGAAAATAATAGTATTCATGAAGATGACACAGAATCAAATAGTACACGAAGTAGTGAAGACAGTAGTCAGGGAGAACGGAGACCTTTCGATGTTACTTTACCACCAACGCATCAGTATTTACGATTAAATGGTAGTATTCTTTGAAATTTATTTAAATTAATGATATTGTGCTTTAAATTATGATAACTTTACCATATAATCTGAGTAGTATGGTGAAATATTATATAGAAAAAAAAATTAACTCAGCAAATTCTAAAAATCTGGGAAGTTTACAGAAGTTCTACAGTCGAAATATTACTCTACTGACCCAGTATTCTCGAAAAGATTGAAGATAAAAGCTCAATCATCAATCATGGTTAACAGAATGGTTAATGATAATCTAACATTTTATTTAGTAGTTTTGGGAAATTGAGCAAGAAGTTTTGTATTAAGATTCAGGATTAAGATTTCAGGATTAAAGTTTAGGGTTTGTATTAAGGTTCATTAAAAGGATTAAGTAGTTTTAATAATATATAACTGAAATTAGCTTTAGTAATAGCTAATTAAAATGTATTCAGATATTATGATTTCGTTATTTAACTTATGTTAGTAGCAAGCAGTAACATTAATTTATAGTATTCAAATATTTTACTTGTTCCTTGGCGCCATTAATTGATTAATTAAGGGTTTTACTTCTTCTGTTCCTTCATCACTGTTTAGCGAGTTTTTTAAATTTTGATCAGACAGCTTACGATACTAGAAGGACAAGGAAATGTTTGAAAGCATCGTTTCATATTCAACTTATTTCGCAAATTTCATTTAATCGATTTTACAAAAAATTCCTTTTTTTTATAAGCATTTAATTAATTTCATAAAAACAAATAGCAGTTCAAATACAGTTTCATTCTTATTTCAATTTTTTGTTGAATCTGATTAGTAGCAATTAAATAGCAGCAAGTAATTAAGTAGTATTGTTAATTATTATGCTGTTTCATTATTTTTTTTTTATTTGTTGAGGTAAATATATGGATTCTTTGATATATAGGTGATGATGATTTGCCGCATAGTTTCAAAATGGAAGATGCTGGAAAAGTGATAACAGTATCGATCCTGGAAATGCCAGTTGTTTTACTACCTACCCAGCTGCTTCCATTTCATACCGATTACCCATTACTTGTGTCGCAGCTTCGACATGCAGCTCAAGAAAATGAATATATAGCATTAAAACCAAGACTGGACAATACTGATAATACGAATATTGCAACATTAATTCAGGTCCTTACAATGAAGATAGTATAAAGCCCTCAGCAATTGATTGATTTCTGATAAGTTCCAGAGATCAATATTGGCTAAAAATTATTGAGACTCATTAGTTCATTTTCAATCAATTCATTTATCCGGTTTATCTTGAAATCATTTTTGAGCAGGAAGTGAAGTTTGTAAATTTTAAATGCATTTACACCAGTTCAGATTCGAAGTTTGCAAGAAAATGACGGTGGAATTTCTGTGCAAGCAATAGGCCGTCAACGTTGCCGCATACTTAACCGACGGTCCGCCATTAATGGGTATTGCTACGATCATTTAATTGTCGTGGAATTAGGAGTTAGAATTAAGGGTTTAGAATTAGATTTAAGGGTTTAACATAAGAAAATTATTACAGATTAGCAAATATATGATATTTCAGAATGCCGTATGGTGAGGTTATGGTTCTGGAAGAAAGAGAATTACCACCCTTCTCGCATACATTAATGCCCGCATCATTTATTCGTATGCGACCTATAAAAGTAGCTTGAATTTTTTATTCAAAAAAAAACAGCAGCATAAATTGAATTTACAAGTGATCCAAATTAAAAATTAGAAATCGTGCTGGCTGTATATTGTCATTCTTCAGTCATTGATTTAAACCATTATTGAACATAATAAGTTAAGAAAGATCGAATGTAGAGACCAGGGTTTTAATGAAGGATTGATTTTAATGATTGAAGAATCAAAGAACACACCTTCAGCATTCTTTGATTCCTTGAGAACAAATAATATTAGAGTTGTTCAGTTCTTACGTGGCTAATGAGAATAATCATGGGGACATGTGCCTTAAACGTGAATAATCGTAGTAGGCATGTGCCTTAAACGTGGTTAATCATTGGTGGGCATGCGCCTTAAACGTGAATAATCATGGTAGGCATATGCTGCCTTAAATTTTCCACTTGCTAAAGTAAAATGTTTCTTTAGAGTTTACGATATTTTGCGGCAATGACATCACATTCATATCATACTTTGAAGATATCATTAACGGTAATATTTTTTATTGTATGCTACTCACTTACATTTTCGACTTACAAAAATTATTCATATTATTTTGATAATTTAGTTATAAATTCATTTATTTCTTTGATACTTTTAGCAATTTGCTAGTTGTGGAAAATTGTGATCAAAAAATGTTTGGTTTGTAGAAGCATTATATTGATGAAATTGTCAAGTGGCTTTGCGGTTGGCATGTATATGAAAAAGTTCAGCGTGTTCTTTCTCAGGTACTTTATTTTTTTTAATAGTTAAATGCCTGTTTAAAACTGCTGTTTGAAACTTTCATATTTCAATTTATTATATGTAAGAGAATAATTTGCAGACAAATGAAATGAAATTAAAAACTGCCAATATGAATATATCTATTTTTTTGAAAAAAAATTTTGATAAACTATTTCGTAACGAACACCTTAAGAAAGAGAGGGCTTCCTTAATGTGTGTTCTTAATTTAGGGATCAACAACATTGAGCTATTGGGTAGCTGCAAATTTACCAATTGATATGGAAATGCGCTTACATTTATTGGATGAACCATGTACAGATAGAAGATTGAAGGATGAATATGGAATCATTAATCGCGTAAATCTTGTTTTTTGTTTCCAACTCATTTTAAGTGAACTATTAATTGAGGAAACAACAAGTAAACACTAAATGTTTTGCAGGCTTCCCCATTAATTTGTTCACATAGAACGAATCAGTTTAATGAGGAGGTTACATTGAGAAGGAAGGATAAAAAAAGTCAGGAGCCATGAGCAAGAAAATTGAAGAAAAATTTGTTTGTCAATTTGCCTGTGAAATGATTAAAATGAAGGAAATTTTTCCGCTTTTGATAATAAAGGAATGAATATGTACCCTAGTTTGTGTAATGAATGTAATAAAGCCTAAGAAACTTTTTCCAGACTTCATTATTAAGGATAAACTTGTCAAGAGATGAAAAATTCAATTAGTGAATTAAACAGAACATTGAGTTTAACAGTGAGTGATGTGATCTTTTTTTTTCTTTCTGAGAGACTTGTTTGGCATCAATGCCACAATCAAGATAAGATCTTGCTATAAATGAGCAACCTATCTGACAAATGCTTGCCTTAGATCGATGTCATTGTTTGCAAGAATTGTGGTACACTGCTATGTAATATGTCGCAAATGATTAGCGTATCAACAGACGGGAGCAGTGCACATTATGTTAATCCAGGTTGGTGTACTCGAATACAGTAATCACTTTTATTTACCAGGTGATATTGCAAACTATTTCGCAGAATTAGCAAAATTAGTTTTTGAATTTTTTTCTTAGCTTTTTACCTCATCTAAAAAATTGGAATTGTCATGATGTATACTATAAAGCGAATACTATAAAGCAATATACTATAAAGCTTATTTTGTGCTTTTCGATAATTTAAATCTTGTTTTTTAGATTTTTCATCTTTTATTATATTTCTTACATTCATTTTGTCATTTAATTGTTTGAAAAGCATAATTTCATAGGTGGTTATGTACATGATTTATTCACCGTGTCGGAAGTATTTTCAACGCTATCACGTGGTGTGCCGTCAGCTGAATGCTCCTGGTTTCCGGGGTTAGCTATTAAAAGAGTTTATTGATAGATTCCTGATTTCCAGGGTTAGTTATTAAGAGAGTTTCTTGATAGATTCCTGGTTTCCGGGATTAGTTATTAAGATGTTTCTTGATAAATTTCTTTATTAATAGAAGGCTTCTTCATAGATTCTTGATTTCCAGGGTTAGTTATTAAGACAAATTTCTTAATAGATTTCTAGAGTTAGTTATTAAGAGTTTCTTGATAGATTCCTGGTTTTCGGAATTATTAATAGAAGGTTTCTTCATAGATTCTTGATTTCTAGGGTTAGTTATTAAGAGTTTCTTGACAGATTCCTGGTTTTCGGGATTAGTTATTAAGACAGGTTTCTTGGTAGAAGAAGGAATAGCTTTAAATGATCATCTTATTGTCTCTAAAATTTTCCCTGTAGTATTTCAGTATAATATTATAATTGTCAATTATGAGTTGGTCATTGGTTAATCTCAATTTTCAGCATAGAAATTACAAATTCTAGATTTTTATATATCAGCTCTTGTGTATTTGTGTAATCTGAAATTTGAAATAGTTTAAGATGTTTCACATTTCAAGAGACAGTGTATCGTTAATACCGGAAGAACCAATGAATATTGTGAACAAAAGGTCAGAAGGTAAAGTTTATAAATGGGGTAAATTAAAATGAAACTTTTTAGTTACAAGTGGACAATTCATGAATGCTCACACTGTGGGCAGCATGTTGGTTGGCGTTTCATCAGCTCAAATTTGTCACCGAGATCGTTTTTTGGTTTGACACGCCGTTCAATTCGGCCTGCGGATTCACGTCGTCCGTTGACTTCAGCTATTCAACGTATTGAACAATTAGCTATTATTTGAATTGTTTAAGTTTAGGAAAATTCTTTTGGAGTTTGAACGCCACGTTACGTAAATTTCGAAGTAATACTGATTAATGATTAAGTAACTTAAAATAATTCAATGCGTGAGAGTTAGCGACCTAGTTATTAAAAAAAAAAAACGAGAATTATTCGTTTATTCCATGTATTTATCATTACTGAAAAAAAGGCTTTGTTGAGGTCAATGACTAGACCAACTTTTTCTGATCTAATACTTGCAAGGAATGCCCTATTATCGCAGCAAAAACGGTTTTCAATAGATAAATTTTGAATTGGTGATTTTTGCGAATTTTAGCAGCTCTTCAAACTGCAATTCCTTTCACAGGCATTCAAGTGGCTGAGCAACAATACAATATTTGAGACACATGATGATGATGCGTTGTGTTGTACATAAACAAAATGGAAAAACATGTAAGAAAATCGCAGGCGATTAAAATTTTCTAAAATTTCGAATATTTCTTTTTCACGTCTACTTGAATTCCTCACATTTACAGGTTTGAAAAAAACTTGACTGAATTTATGGTGAAACTGGTGGTATTACTAACCTTCAGTTTCATGGTATTACTAACCTGTTTTATTACTACTCAATGTCATCGTTTTATTGTATTATTACTGTAAGCTATTATTACTATTATCACTTTTATTACTGTAAGCCGACAATAATGTCTTACATGTACACTTAGACACTCTTATTACTTGCCGATAATTACGTGTACACAATGTCTTCTTACGTGTCTTCATCTAGATCTTTATGAGGAAAATATAGGGAAAGGAAGATGTTATGAAGGGAAAAAAGTTTTCATTTTTCTGCAAAATTGATCTAATTTAAGATTACCTTAAAACCTTAGGATTCCTCTAATTTATGTTTTTATCATTTGCTTAACTTTTGAAGTAGTATTCTTCCGTGTTCGTTTCTTTTCGCCCACAGAATGATTTAGCTTCCTGTTTTGTCTTCTAACTTTCATGTCTTGCATAATGTCGTGTATAAATTCTTGTCAGCTAGAAAGAAGATGATTTGAGGAAAATTTGACAGAGAAACGAAAATTTTGTAAAATTGAATAATGAAGAAGAGTGAAGAGGACTAAAATAGAATATTTAGGGAAATTTTTACTTATTTTGGAGAGGAGTAAGAGAAAGAGAGGCCGAAAGGTCAAAAGAGAAAACAAATAAGTTGAGCAAAAGGTGGAATATGCTATGTTCGTAGATGTAATAGGACTAGGAGATTAGTATATGTGAAATAAATTTAAATAGTTGAAGTCAAGTCATATGTTAAAGATAATTTTTAGGCAACAGTATATTGTATAACTTTCATTGTAGTTCAGATTTCAGGCCACAATATTGGATAATCATCATTACTGTAGTTGCTACCAATGTATAATTGTATAATCATCAGTATGGTTTCGAAAACATTGTATAATTTATTTACAGAATTTTTATATTACTAAAGTAAAAGATGTGATAATTAAAAAAGATCCATTATCTTTCACTAAGCTTACATCAAAACCAATATGAAATATACTTAGTGTACGAGAAAGAAAAAATGCTTAATAAATATTTTTCATTAATTCATCATTTAGCAATAGTACTGTATGTTACATTTAGGCAGCAGTACCGTATACTAAGGCAACAGTACTGTATATTTAGGCAACAGTACTGCACCAATCCTTTATTTATCTAATTAAGCAACCAATGTTTTCGCCTATTGTTGATCCAAGAAAGAAATCTTTCAAACATTAAAATTCAAACTTAAAACTTCAACTTTCGCTCTATGATGACTTCTTTTCACGATACTAATCCATCTTTCCGACTTAAATGAGAAATAATCAGAACAATTAGAAATATTCCTTTAGTATTAAAACATATATGAAGTGAAATACTATATCATGTTTCCACATTTGTTTCACGGAATTTTACGGTGTAATTATAGCGAATCGAATATTCCTATGTTTGCTTCACGGGATTCGTGTAATTATAGTTAATCGAATATAATAGAATAATTAGGAGCCGAAATGAACAGATTCTCTACTATATGGAAGAAGTCCTATAGTTCACAAAGTATCTTTTAATACGAGCGACCGCTGCTTCTCAAACAAGTCTTTTGAATATTCTATTACTTATATGTTCTTTAAGAGTTGCCAGTCACAAAAAATGTTTACCGGTCAGTAATGAGTTTTCAAAAAATGTCTCCAACTTGACAATATATATATATATATATACATATATAGTAATTAGAAATGAACAAATCAAATTTTTGCATATGAAATTTTAGATAACTGCACAAATCACTGCTAACCACTAGTACATATTGTCTGTGTGGACATCATATTACCCGTTTTCTTCGTCACTGTGTGACATTTCTGTCCTGCAAAATTCATTTTTGTCATCTAAACAAAAGCAAAAAACAATCATTTGGATATCATATGTTCCAGGATGTGATACGTAGTTACACAAATGAGAGATGTATTTTGCTTGTCTATACAAATTTAACAATTTTTTAAACGAATATCCTCTCAAAAAAAGAATTTAGATAAATATTTTTTAAATAAATATCCTCTCGAAATAACACTATTTTGTTTTTTTTTTCTTTTCCATTTCAGGAAAAATGTCCTAGTGTTCGTCCACATATAATTCCTCAGCTACAAGCTTTTTTTTCTTCTTATTTCGACTTGAACTAAACAAAATTCAACTAAAAACTGTTAAAGAAATACCTCCTTGATTTGTTTTTTTCATGTACACTGAAGCTGGATGGAAATCTCCTAAATGTATTTCATTAAATTCATCAAGATTTCCCATGCCAAAACTACCGAACGACGGAAACTTATCGAAATCTTCCCAAAGATTATCAAATAAACTATGACCACGAAATGCTTGCCAGTGCGCATTTTGATGACTTCTTTGATGAATATTCATACCTAAAACCAAGTTAGGATTCTTACAATGATCTACAAATCAAAGATTCAAAATATAATGTATTTTAAAATATCAACTGGATAGTTATGTGAAAAAAGGCATGAGAAGAATATTAAATTTGGTAAAAAGCATATTTTGAACTTACTATATATTAATGCTATTTACTATACTATTAATATTACGTATTAACTTTTGAAAAATCCTGCTTACAGCAACAAGCTTTTCACTTGCACCAAAACTTTATGCAACTTAAATAACTGATTGAAGTATAAACTTTTGCATTTATCTAAAATGCTGCAGATTTTACCAAACTCATTTTAAAAAACTTTCAGAAAGAAAATATAGTCTAACGTAGCAATTCAAGAAAAGGAAACAAGACATTTTTATTTTCCCCATTTCCGGTAGAGATGCAACATTTAATGCTCATTTTGATCAACTTAGATATAATATCTGAAGAAATTGCAAATTTTCGGGACAAATAATCCCTTACTTTCTTGAAATTCACGCATAAAAGCATTGAAATCGAAATTCTGCGCATGCTGTTGCTGTTGATCATACGACCAACCACCTGCGTCATAGTTTCGTCGTTTTTGCTCATCAGCAAGTATTTCGTACGCTAAAATATTTATGTACAAATAATTTTGAAAGGAAAAAAGTCAAAAAAGTGGAAGATTAATAAAATTAATGAACAAAGATGATAACTGTAATTACTAATAATTAACTCATAATTATTTGTTATTACTCATAATTGTAATTGCCATAGTAACTCATGCAAATCATTTTACAGTTACAACTCTAATTGGGGAATTAAGCCATGAAATCCAACAGTCGATCTACAACAGTTGGGAGACAATTCTTGCTATCAGCTTGTCTCTTTCTTCTCTATCACGATTATCACGATTGATTAAGAAATGCATCTGTTGGGTTCTCTTTAATGATAATGTTCTATATTCATTGATCCGAATTACTGGACAATGACCTGGATAAACTATACACATAAGATCGTTAGAATAATAAGTAATGAAGCCAGAAGTAATAAAAAACGGGTAATTTAAGAATGAACCAAGGAATTCTGAATAATTCCGAATAGAAGTTACATAAGAAGCCCATAAGTAAATATTCTATCCAGCACTATTACAACTACGAAAAAAAATAATCTGGTTTAAGAAGGAAAAGAAAGCTTTCCAATTTTTCAAACGCTCATGTTCTATACTCACTGATCTGAATTACTGGACAATGACCTGGTGGATAAGCTATACGCATAAGACTTTTAGTTCATTTTGGTTTGCTTATAACCTTTGACTGATCTGACTTACTGGACAAAATGGTCTGGATAAACTATACACATAAGATTTTTAGTTCATTTTGGTTTGCTTACTTTAAACTTTTTCAAGAACCGATTGAAGTATTCATGTCCCAACTATCTATTTGTGTATTTTTTTTTCGTCAAGAATCGGTCAATGTTGCTTTCAAGTGATCGATGTTTATGCAATCAATAATTGATCAGAAATTTGTCAAACATATCAAAAATTGGAATTCTTATTGATTTAGATTCTTGATTCTTCATTGTTAACATATCAGAAATTAGAATCCCTGATTCGGATCCCTCATTGTTAATGCATATTTTAATAGTCGAACAATAAGACATATAATGAGTGAGATGATAATATTTAATATTTCACTAGCAGTGTTTTCAAATTATGCAAATTTTTAAAAAAAAAGAAGAATCAGTACCAAAAATTTAATTGTAAGTATGAGCCATCAGTGAAATGCGATGCTAACACACACACACACACACACACACACAGTCAGATATATATTTGGAAAGCATACATACGCATACAGAAATATTCAGGTGCACACACAGACACACGCACACACACATAGAAAACACTCAGACATAAGACGTAGACAAGCATAAATTATTATTAACTTCTACGATAAATCGAGAGATTCAAGACAGAATTAGTAAATTTAAAATTTATTAAAACTTCTCGAAATTTATTGAAGCAAAAAAATATTTTGGAAAAAAAAGCGGCAGCATGATAAAAGTCACGCATTCATTGATGAATTAGTTAGATTTTGTTAATTCCGTGTCATTATAATATTATTAAGTAAAATGACGAAGAAAAAATTTAATCATTTCACAATCCGAGAACTATAAAATTTCTTTCGTTGTTGAAATTCCAAATTAAATCGGACTTGAAATTGACAAACAAAGGATAAAAGTTGTACCTGCAGCAATTTCTCGAAATTTTTCATGTGCATTTGGATCTTTATTTCGATCCGGATGATATTTCAGCGCCAAATTCCGGAATGCTTTCTTGATTTGTGCCGTCGTTGCATCACGTTTAACACCCAACACTTCGTAATAATCTCTTGCAGCGTTTGCAAATAACGTAAATAGCGTGAATAGTTGCGCAATGAACACAATATATGTCAACCGCATTCTATCACACTCCACATTGACATTAACATTGACAATTCCACGTGTCCTCTCTTTAACCCTTTTACGCAACGTCAGCTAAAAGAAACATTAAATGATAATGGACGAGCCATAAATTACCGCAAGTTAGAATCTAAGACTCGGCCATGTTTCAGGCTTTTTTCATTTCTATTTTTTTACTGTTTTACAGTCTCGTTACTGTAGGTTGTTACTGTCTCTGCACCATAATCACTTGTGTTATTTTCAAAACTAACGGAAGCTTTGTTAGTCTTATTTGTAACTGAAAATTGAAATTTAAATTTATAAGAAACATAAAATGAAGTTAAGTAGTAATTAGTGCAGTGAGTGCACTAAAATGAAGTTGAGTAGTAATTAGTGCAGTTAGTGCACTAAAATGAAGTTGAGC
>JARVGP010001684.1:0-12176 GCA_029876185.1 Mansonella ozzardi | reverse complement strand
TATTAAAATAAGAGGTGACGTTGACGATAATTGCTGAGAATCCCTGAAATCGCAAATGGTACAGAGTTACAGTGGTCAGTACTTAAATTCATACAAGAAAATGAACTTCGGTCTTATGTACTTTTCAAATTAAATAAAAGAAGAAAATTATTACGTTATAATAACAACAGCTCCCATATCAATATAACTGATATCGTTTGTAAATTATACAGCAAAATAACGGTGCAAAGAATGCCATAGGCATTCCAAAAACGTAAACTGGTGATTATAGTATGAAGTGATAGGTCATTGCGGATATATCCAAATAATGTTACCTGTAATCAAAACTGATATTATGTGAATATTTCATGAAACGGTTATTGATAGCATCGCAAAAGGTACTTAAATATTCAACATTTTTGATTGTAAGACAACGTATTGGTTAGGCAGTGTTACTTTTAATACTTTTCCTTTTGAGTGAGGAAATTATTTACTTATTTATATTCGACCCTTAAGATTAAACATAAGTGATTAATTGATTTATGAATAATCTGTCTGTAAGAATTTGCGGCGGATTTGAATGTTCGTTTTGCATAAAGGAGGTAAGATATAAAGGAGCTAATTTACTATGGCAATACATGATAACACCAACATATTATCCTCTATATTGGACTTTATGGATTTCATTAGATTCATTGAAGTCAATTTAGAAATCTGAAAGAATTATTTCAAAAGAAAGAAGCAGTTCTGTTGAGAAAAACTGAATTTGAAGAAGGGCATAAAAATGAAATAAATCATACGTACAAATGAAAATTTTTAACGAAATATTTTGGAGATGTTTGATCTTTGGATATAATTTCGTTCAATTTAGAACAACCAAATATCAGCAGTATTTATCTTGAAGCCATAAATTTTTAAATTCTAAAATATAAATTGCTAAACTAATAGATGAATTTGAATTTATGCTGCAATATAACAGAAGGGCAGTGGAAAGAAAATCAATGCCAAAAAAATTATGGAAATTTAGTAAGCATTGTATTGGAAATGAAACTAAGTGCTTGAAAAAAATGAAAGTGCATGGCAGACTTAGCAATTAATTCATTTAGCAATGAACTGAACTAGCCATTAATTTATAGATATTAATTTTTTCAGCACAACAACTGATTCATGCTTTTTCATTGATAAAGTAGTAGTTTCTAGAACATTTCTATTATTCATTTTCTTTCTTTTTTTTTCTCAAACTTTATAATAAATTAAATTTAAAATTTTGAATTTTAACTCATTCATTTACTAATACTGCTTGTTTGACTTACTGATATGGTTAATGATTTACCGGCCTCATAATATACTTAATGACTCACTAATTTACTAACATACTTGATGACAGTAAGCATTCGTAAATCGTATTTTGGATTAAATATGGAAAAAAAAACTCTTCTTTTCGATAATTCAATGAGTTATTTTTTAATGCACAAACATATATAAATGCATACAGATATACAAGATCAAATGCACACATTGTAAACGAGGAATTATTTCACCAATAAAATTTATTTATTCATTTTTTCAGTCAACCAGTGACTTAATGTTAACTAATTTGTTTGATTAAATAATGTATTCAATACGTAACTCAAATTAATTAATGTAGTTAATTCAACTCAAATTCTCCCGAAAAAAGGACATATTTCTGAAATATATTTATTAGCTTGAGTTACTAGAAGCAATTTTACTGATGTTAGTGATGGCCGGATCGCAAATCCGGAAATTCTGTGAACCTATAAAAGATTTTCTATATACACTTAACAAAACGAGTTTTTCATACTAGATTTTATTATTGAAATTTTTCAGAATTACAGTACGACAGATCAGAAAACGGTCTTACCATCCAGAAAAACTACAAGTATACAACAGAATTTGCATTCACAATATATGCAATTGTATGCAACCATATGTAATTAATTAAATGTTCAAATTATAAAAATAAGTTCGTTCGTAAAGATAATAAATCGTTGAAGTGAGTATGATCCTTAAATTTCTTCCAACAAAATAACTTTGAAAACAGAGAAATATGTAAGTGGCACATGTATAGACTGGATATGCTACAATTAGTAACATCCATATTTAGATTTTGCTATAAACTTGCTTAAATCAGCTTTAATTTCATAGCGATCGAGGAGACAATTTGGAAAAAAAATTTCTAGCACAGCTTTTAATCGAACAATAGTTTAGCAAAATGAAATCACTAATGGTATTAGAACGAAAAACTGATAAAAACCTACTGAAAGTTGGTGAAGTAATGATTTCAGTGGAATAACTGCATAAAATAAACGCATACAAACACTTCCATTACATTTTTGCAACCCCTACGGTGTTAGTGTTAAACGGCTTAAACCTTATTTTTATTCATTCCTACAACAATAGATGCTGATTTAAAATTATTTGAAATTTCATCTCAAGTTTCAGTTTACACTATGTAATGGGCAAAAGTGCATCAAAGTTGATAGTTAAATAAAATTTTCTTTTAGCTTACTTGAAATTACCAGGAAACTGATTCCGGGCAAGTGGATTATTTTAATCGAAGTATGCAATTTTTTAAATTTCGTAAAATTTCACAATTATAGCAGCAGTAAATAATGTGATAAACAATATGATATAGGTCAGAAGACAAGATAAAACATTTATGAATCCTTTGTATAATAAAGTTACAAAAGTGCTCCAAAGATTTGTCGAAATATGCAGCGCAACATAACATGATTTCTGATAGCTTAAAATAAAAGAAAGTAGAAAAGAAAAATGGACGACGATGATATTCCTTCAAGTATAAAATATTTGTGATATATTGTGCGGAAAAATGGATACCAAATAAACAACTTTCATATCTTACTTTAATTTTTGAAAAAGTTTAAAATACAGAAAGCTTTCCGAGAACACATGTATTTCGAGACTGAGAAATTTTTGATCAATATTATTAAGATAATGAAAGAATTACGCAGCGCATTTATTGTTTGCAAAATTTCTGTAGTGGAAAAAGGTTTCATGTAGAGTAGGTAACAAACTGTAACTGCATAGAGCATTAACGCATGAAATTATATAGTTATTAATATGAGGTAAAACAAGACCAAATTGTCGGATATCGGCTCTCAAATCGTAGCACACCATCAGATCACGAAATTTGATTACCAATCGTTTTGGAATTGAGCAGAGTTAATACTTTTTGACCATGGAAAAATATTTTATAAATTAAAAGCGAAACTTGTAAATTTAATTTCCTTTTTTTGTTAACAAAGATTTCCATAAAATTAATTATTTCATCTACAAACTCAGCAATGGCCGATTTATGCAATTGATCATTAAAGTCAGTGTGAAAATTTGGAAGATTCATCCAATACTTTCGCAAATCTTAAATGGAGCATGAAAATAATAATAAGAAAACAGTCAATCATTGCAACGTTATGATATTGTGTGTCTTCTACTGTATAGTCTTGCTAAACAATCGTTAATGACAGCAGTAAATTATAGCATGGCTTTAAAATGACTTAACCAAAAATATTAAAGTGATGATTTCTTTTATTTGAATCTTTATTTAACGGATGCCAGCAAAGTTCCAAAAAATTTCCAAACAATATAGATTTCAAATAATGTACATAAAGACTCGGCAAATATGTATGAGTAATGTAGCCGAATCAGCAAGAATAAATTACAAAGTTAAAATGATATTTTAAATAACAGCAGCGAAGGCTCCATGTGGGAAATAAGGTATGCTCGCATTTCCTGTAAGTAATTTCTTACATATCAATCAATAGTATCGTTCGTTTAGCTGAAACTGGTGCTTACGTTGATGTCAAATTTAAAGAAAGAATATTTAATGTAAAAATTGTCAGAGTGATGGAGGAATCTGTAAATTAATCAGATAAACATGCGCTACACGACATTGCAAATGCTTTAAAACACACTAAGAATATATTTCTTACAGTTTTACGCTAAGCGATTTAACTGGCGCTTATGACGGAGCTAATTATTGCAACAATAATCTCAGCATTATCCCAGTAAATTATTTTATTGCGACATTATTGGAAATAATATTCCATTAGCATTATTATTCACTCTGTACACTGAAAATATATTTTTTATATTTCTTAAGGAATATATTTCTTAACAAACTGAGAGTAAATTTCTAGCGATGGTATGCAGATACCCAACCAATAGTGTTTTTTTCATCTTTGACTAACATTTCATTTCTGTAGAAAAAAGGAAAATGCTAAATGTTTGCACTTTCATTATTAATATATGATTCAAAAAGTAAAATTATTATGAAGCAAACAATTTCTTGGCAGTTTTTTATAGTTTTCGAGTCTCAATTGAGCCATACGTCACTCCCTCCAAAGTTCTACATCAATCACACATTATCATTTCATATTTATGATATTGCAGACATCGTAATATGCTGAATATTTACTGGATACACTTTGCTGATCTCGTTCCAGTTAATTTTGGTAGCAGTAAAACAACTTCGACATGATATGCTTGCTTCTATCTGTCTTGGTTTAGTATTTTGCTTTAATACAGACAAAACATCGTCTTTTGCCCGCTGTGATTGGAACGGAACAGCTTGATGCGAAAATAGTGCTTTTACTCAGATGTTTATTGTACCAAACTCTTGTATGTAGCTTTGCGAAGACCCTATATCCTTTGCTATTCTGCTGTCTATCACTTTGTCGATCGTGGCGTCCAAATGTTGCTTCCTTGGTAATTGAAATAACAGACTGTCTAATTAATACCCTGAAAACATTAGATGTATTTTGGGAAAACTGGAAAACAGTTCTCAGTAGTCTTACAGTACGAACACAAAGAGAAATAGCTTCTCCCAGAAGAATGGAGTATCCAATTTCAGTCCTGGTGAAACAGAATTGTTATATGAACCTGGACTACCGAGAAGTATGGAAGTTGGTGAAGATTTAAGAATTCAAAGTCGGAAGAGAATATTATTCCCTGGAAATAAATGAAGACGACAGTGAAGAAGTCCGCACAATAAACGGCAAAAGATAAACCAAAGGAGGAAGCAATTGCTCTCCGAATTAGAGGAGCAAAAAGAAGGCGAAAGCTCATTCAACCAATAACTAAAAAAATTACCAGTTCAATAACAAAAAAATTACTACTAATAAATACTATTTTTTTTACTAATTCTACATATTATCTCGTTGAAAATTGCAAGTGGATTTCTGGCAGTCCGTTTAACTTTCCATTTCACTAAAAATACAGAAAAAACAGTCTATACCAAAACTTATATAAAGATATCAGCACCAGATGCAGCAATATTACTCGCACGATATACACTACGTACTAAACACTTTTTGAGATTCTCTCTATCAATAAAAATTCTGGTTTCACCAGGAGTGAAATTAACAAGCAAAGCACTGATATGTGTGCATATATGTGTATTATTTATATATGTCAGTGCATGCTGTTCAGATGAACACCGGTTTTTTTACAATAACGAACATTATCTGAATACTACTTAATAACTCTTGTTAAATTTTTGTATCACTTTATATCTTCCTTACACTTTTTTTACTATCTTAACGGTTTGTATTTCTTAATAAGCCTTTCTAGCGAGGTTTCCCCACTTTTTTTTTTTGTTTTGTCAGATTTTGAAATAAGTTTCCTATACTAAATAATTGCATCTTTTCATACATTTTTGCATTCAATCACAGCTCGGAGAAAACAGTTTGTGTATATTTTTCGCGAAAAATGAAGTCGAATAAGCTTTACAGCATTTTTGGATGACAAAATATATGCAATATATGCACTTGAAGTTGATATAGCTTTGTCTGACCAGATTTTGAACGGTTTATTTTGTAGTATAGGCAAAAGTCAGTGCATATTGAGGAAATATGACTATGCAGGCAGTATGAATATCAAACAACTTACTAAGGATATCCGGATTTATCAAGAATCTAAATTAGATGCAAATTGCTGACGATGAAAACTACTGAAGAAGTTGCCAATGAAATGATTGGATAATTATGTATATGACAAATCGCAATAGTTTTATTTAATAACGGTACTGAGTAACTTGTATCACAATGATTGTATAATGAAAGTCCTATAATATGTTGGCATTATCATGCATTACCATAGTTAGATTCTTACCTCCTTTTGCAAAACGAACATTTAAATTCTCGTGAAATTCTTCTGGACAGATTATTTGTAAATCATTTAGTCATTTATGTCTAATACCAAGAGTCGAATACAAATAAATAAATAATTTCTTTACCCAAAAAGAAATGAATTAGCATTGCCTAACCAATACATTGTCCTATAGCCAAAAATGCTAACATTTAAAGTACCTATTGCGAAGCCACCAAAAACGCTATAGGAACTAAAATATCTGGATTGTAAAATATGTCAGCAAAAGAACAATGGCGAACGATGTACGCAACTCGTTAAAAAAAAGAACTTATACAGAACTCAAATTTAAATTATTTCTACAAATGAACAAGTAGGAATCAATAAGGCGCGCTCGCTTTTCCTTTAAAATAAAATTTTGCGACAAAATTTACATATGCTCCCATTTAATGTGAGAATATTTAGTGTAAAAATCGTCGTAGTGCTGAAGAAATCTGCACATTGAGCTATTCGGTTAACATTTTAGTTTTATGGAAAGCAGATAAAGTGCTAATTGTTTGCACTTTCATTACTAATATTTGGTTCAAAATATTAAACTATTATGAAGCGAGCAATGTGATTCCTTTTTTAAATCTTTTTGAAAGCCTTAATTGAGCCACAGGACGAACACAATTAAATGAATTTAGAAATGGCTATTATCACTTCTATTTTTTCTTAAATATTTGTTATTACACTTTTCTGAGTCAATTGATTTCATAAATCCAGTATGTCCAGTTGATTTGATGCAAATGCAATATGTCCAGTTGATTTCCTACAATCCAATATGTCCAGTTGATTTGATGCAAATGCAATATGTCCAGTTGATTTCATACAATCCAGTCTTTTTTTAATTGTGCGGATAAATAACGATAGTTGGGATGTCAAACAAGGATTAACGATTCATTGAATATTGGATGACTACACTTAAGATACTCGACGCATTCCAGAAATTGTGAAAAACAGAATAATTAAGGAGTCTCAGGATACGAATCTAAAGGAAGCACGTAAATCTTAGAACCACGAAAAATCACTCCTCGTGAGTAGAAAAAAAAATCTATTGCTGATGAACCTGCTATTCCTTGAGGTTTCTCTTAAAAGGAATTGAAAATAGAAAAGGAGTGATGGAAATGGAACTAAAGACTTTTTGAGATTCTCTCTATCTTGTAGAATCCGACCAGACCACTACTTCAGCAAGCATCGCATATTTTTATAAGGCTTTCGATAAGCAAGGACTAAACAGAATAGATCTTAAACAGATATCTCCAAATCAATGCAGAACTTTAAATGATGTACAATATTCCTATGATGGCTAGGCATTTGATGTATCCTATTACAATAAGGCGAAATATTCATCCATGATGGAAGATAAACGGTATCGAATCTCGACGCTACCAACAATGCCTCATACCAAGCGGAAAATGTATAACAAATAAAAATATAATTTATTACATGGAACAGAAGCATAGAATAATTATAATCGACAAAATAGATGCAGTCTCGACTGAATTACAAACCGGAACTTCAGCCAATGAAGAGGTTTTATTCATAATGGAAAAAACTGAAGGAAAAATTATCGACCCGGAAAATATCGAATTTCAATATCGCTATAATATTCTTCAAGAAGAATTTAATGGAATCTATCAATAGAGCTGACATAATAATAATAAGCTATTAACGTAATAATCTATTAAGTTATTGAATAGGTATCACATAATAACCGTATTGTAGCAGCTAACCTAATACTACCAGAGACGACATAATCCCAAAATGTATCATTGGAAATTTGCAAATTGTGCCATGCAATTAAAGAATTCCGAATTAAAATCAACAAAATTTACCAATGGCATAATTGATAACTTTGAAATCGAAATAAGTGCTCCGAATTGGAAAACTTGTCACAACAACAAACTTACGACAATTATTTGACCAACAACCAGAATGGAACATTTGGGAAGAGATTTATCAAGAAAGCAGCGAACTATCAGGACAAATTGGATATGGTATAATGAATTTATCGGTCTATTGAGAAGTTTCGTTGGACATCTATACCAATGCATTTCTTGATACTCTCTCTCTCCTTTCTTGAATTCTTCTATCCTTACTAGTTTCCACAGACCTCGAAGTGTTTTTGGTTCTACCAATCCAATTTCATCTTTTCTTATCTGATGATCTTTTTTATTTTTAGGATTTACATGTTCTTTTTGAATCCTTTTTCTGAAGCTCTTTGATTACTCCCATTTCCATGTTTCCCAAGATATCTCCATTACTTTGAGTGTTCCCAACCAGTATTTGATTATCCTTTCCCTCGTATCAAAGTTTCCTAGTTTGAATTCGTCCTGATCGTCATTAGCTGCTGAGACAATTAAGGAAGCGCTAGGATGGGTGATCAACTAGGCGCTTAATCTTACAAGAATGGACATAAGTCAGCGGCCGAGTGTTCAACACATTCTCAAACTCTGCGATGATGAAAAAAATATGAAATTATGAATTCCCTTTTCCATAACAGTTTTCTTCCAGTAACTCTTCTCATAAATTCTTGATTAGTCCTACCAGTCACTTATAGAGTGTTGAGCTCTCGGTGTTATATTTTCTTAAAACAATCCATTCTCTGCTGAAAATTCATCTAATCCTGTTGTGTTCTTGCCTCTTCATAGCTTTGAAAACTGCTTAGAATTGGCTTGCGATGTCACTCAAAACTCGTTCTGAATAGCTACGTCGTAAAATAAATCTCGCTAACGCGTAGAAAGTCTTCAGCTGCCAAATTTTTCACACTTTCCAGATTTACCGTCTTGTTATGAAACACGTAAATAGGGAAATCCATCTTTTAGTTACTCTAATTTCGATTTTGATAGAAAGCGAGCGAAAATAATCCAATCCGATTCTTGCGAAGGTTCCTTGAACATAAAACGTATCGGCGTGATGTAGTTTTCATATTATTGTCGGTCGTATCAGAAATTCGATAACTGTGTTATGCCTTGGCAAGTAGATTGGATATTTGTTTTCCTCTAGTTCCGAATTTTCCATAACTTTTCCATAACTTTCAATCATCGCGACACAAGTTCTATTTTTCTTTTGTTTCCTCATTCAGTCATTTTGCCTGTGTTTTTCTGATTAGCACCCATGTGGATGCTTTAAAAAAAATCCTCCGATGTTAGTCATCTCACTTTTGCGGACATTCGCTCTATCCATGCTGTCCTATTCTTTGCGATGAGTTTAATAAAAAAAGCCCAAATGGTCGTTCTTAAAAGCCTGGACCACTTGCTAATCGACTTCCATTTACAAGCTAAAAATTTACATATGACTGAAGGAGTTTACTGATACTTTGCAGTATTTGGTAATTTGAAATGATTAAAATTTCAAATTTTAAAAATCTTCAAAGTTTCTTTAAAACTTAGCAGAAAATGTAATTCATGGACTTTTTCTTTTTATTTTACTCTATTCAACTTTATTTTATAGCGAAGAAGTGGAATGATTTTAAATTTTTATTGAATTGAATTCACAATAAGTATGATTGATGAATTTTATGATATCAATTTAAAAAGAAGCATTGCATTTGTAAATTACAAGTTTGCACTTCCTCAGGTTCAGAAAGGAAGTAGTAATGTAACGTCGATAATAATTATCATCCTACATGATTTTACTTTACCAAAATAGCAATCGATTTTCAGCTTAGTAAAACTTTTCCATTTTTTAAATTAAATATTTCTCTATGATTTGAAAATTAAACAATGGAAATTTCATTTTTTCAATGTCTGAACAGCGTGGGGTTTTTTCTTTCAAAAACTACTCATTCTAAAGTATTTCACTGGAATAAGGAATTGTGAACTGAATGGGAGAGAAAAAGAGAGAGAAAATAATGGATTTTTTTCAAAAAGTTGTGCACGGAGTGGGATTCGAACCCACGCATCGATCACGATACCAGAATGCCCACATACCACACTACACTCGTGTGAAGCACATTATTGCTTGAGTCTGGCGCCTTAGACCACTCGGCCATCCGTGCCATACACACAACAGCATGATATTATAATAAGATTTAAATTTGTGAAGAATCTTTAAATTTTTGGTGAAATTGCAATTTTAAATTCAGAATTACCTTTAAAAAGGAAAGTTTTTGCGCAAAAACTAAAAATCCAAAAAATTTTAAAAAATGTTCAGTTTAGAAAATCTAACTCTTTTTTTTTTGTAAATTTTGCAATTGCAATTTATCAATAACAGATAGTGAAAATTTTTAACACTGAAGCATGAATGAACAGTAAAATGCATTAAACCATCAAATATTAAAAAGAAAATTAGTAATTAATTTAAATCCAAATTCAAATTTATTCTCTCAATTAGATAAGTTCAGTTGCAATGTTTTTTAACATTTATAAAGTATCACTTTTCAGAGTTATTATCGAATACGTCTAGCACAATTCTTTTAAAATAGTATCTATTATTAAGCATGTCATTTCCTTTTGCTTCATTTTACATCTTTTTTTTTCCTTTTTTTTCATATACCAGCATAATTTAAGTGCAAAAAATATTTTCTGTAAGTATTTAGTTACAAATATACAGAAGAATAATATCTTTGTTAGATCACCTTGACTGATTAATATCAACAGTAATCATTGAAATGAAATGATATTAGTACAGAATTGGAAGAATACAGGTTAGACCAATTTACCCAGATGATATGTAACAGTATTTTAAGCATATTGCTACATCGAATATGGCAAGCAACACTTTCTGGAAAAGATCCCTCATGCGATAATCCATTCGATTAATTCTGGAAGTTTTAACTTATAGAATTAGTGTTTAAAAATTGTAAAGTTAGTTTTCCTGCTTTTATATCTCAATTAACTCCCCATAATTACGATTAGATAAAATAATTTTTCAGGCAATCAATTTAAGAAGTTGAATTGACTGCTTGAAAAAATAATGGGGAAGTTCCTTCTCAGCAACGTCATTTATTTAGAGTTGATGATTTATTTGCTGGTCAGATGCATAAATAAATATTTATTGAACCCCTCTTATTTTTAATTTATTGTTGTAATAATTTCAATTGTAAATATTAAAATTTCATTTATTTAAAATTTCTAACATTAATTTTGCAAGAATAAGGAGTATTTGATGAAGAATGTGAAGGAAGTTGAAAAACTACACGAAAAAGGAGCAAGAAATATCGATAAACAAAATGATACTAACAATGAAAAGGATTTAAAAAAAGAATTTGTAATTTTTTTTTTTTAAATAAGTAGTGCAGTAAATAAAGGTTTAAATAATTTAAATATCTTAACCTTTGACCTTCATTTTGGTTGGAGACATTGCCGTTATACATAGACATCATAGTCCTCCCGATGACATAGACTGGTCTTTTGGCTACTTTTTCGGCTAATTATTGTGCTCTTCATACCAAATAGAACCAAATTAAACAATACTGTGAAAATTTCAGGAAAGAAATAGTTGAAAGAAAGAAAAAGTAACTCCATTAATGATCCAGTAATACTTAGTGAATAACCAATGACACCAATGAACAGACAAAATTCCAACTGATTTTCCCAGTCAAATTAAAAATTCCTTAATCATATGGATGGGTAAATCGGAATGGCTCACTTTTGTTCACTTCATTTCTTCCATGCTTAATTGCACTACGTCTGATATAATCATGCAGCAGCGAAAACTTCATTCGTTCCCAATTCAGTCTAAAATTCTTCTCACTATGCTAAAATAACCTTTTTCTAGCTGCTTGACCAGCTGATTATTTAAGTAATCAATTACTGGTCTCAAATGAACTGCTAATTAACTTGACGCTTCATCATGCCAAGCTAGAAATTGTGTCCAATAGCTATAAACGAGTAATCCATTACTTCAATGGATTATTCAGATAATCCATTATTACATTCAACAACCACTTCAGTTTCATTTTTGACCGTATTATTTACGTTGACGAAACTTTAAAATATTATTCCTCGTACATTTTGTACTACTAAACAAACGAGAGACATGATGTGAGGAGGTGGCATCAGAGAGATGACATCGAGAGGTGACAT
>JARVGP010001683.1:0-12163 GCA_029876185.1 Mansonella ozzardi | reverse complement strand
TTTTTTTTTTTTTTTTTTTTTTTTTTTTTTTTTTTTTTTTTTTTTTTTTACAAATCAATCAAAATGTATGCATCATTTTCCATTAGGTCAGTTAGTTTGTGATTTTTATTCAAGAAAAATTAAATTATATAGAATTCAAGCTTTTTTATGAAGAGATGCCTACTTTTTGCAATATTTTTTACATACTATCGCAAGGATGTAATTCCAAAGTTTTCCTTTGGATAGTTGCTATTTAATAAAAATTTTTATAAAGTGTTACGAGTTTCCATTTCTTCAACTATTTGTATGGTCAAGAATAAGGATTGAATTATTAATTGTTCCTTTATCTTTAATCATCTATTGCTTTTCTTTATCAAATGCTATGATATCTCTTTAAGATACTGCATAATAGTTAGTAGGTTTTTTAATTAAATAGTGGGCTGTGCTGACTGAATGTTATTGCATGTGAAGAAATTTTTGTTAGAATTCCAGAAACGAAGCAGATAACGATATAAAGCTCTCGTTATAAAGTTATATTAAAGTAATATAGAAATGGTTACAGTGAATCACAGTCCGAAACAAATTGAACAAATCTGTCCGTATTTGAATGCATTAAATTAACCCAAATAGATAACCATCGGTGTTTTAGAGAACGATCTGTATGTTCTTTGTCAAATATTTGCGTAACATATTTTATATTTCTGAGCTGTAAAATTTGAACTAATAAATTTTCAGTCAGTGAAGACTGCATTAACTTCCGTAACTCGTGAAATTAGTTAACTGAGAAAAAATACAACGTTAGTAATTATGTCTGGACCATCTGGTTCCGGTGAAGATGCAGCGGATCATAACGTCGAAGTATGGAAAATCAAGCGTTTGATCAAAAGTTTGGAAATGGCCAGAGGGTTAGTTGTCAAGTTAATTTTTGATGCATAGGGTAATTTGGTTAAAGAAAGAAGCTGGGCCAGAAATGATTCAAAATGAACTAATGGAAATATTCAGGAATGGGACATCTATGATTTCTCTTATAATACCACCACGAGATCAAATTGCGCGTATTTCAAAAATGTTAGCGGATGAGTATGGTACTGCGTCAAATATCAAATCTCGGGTGAACCGGTTGTCTGTGCTGGGTGCTATAACATCGGTGCAGGGAAGGCTTAAGCTTTATAACAAAGGTTGGTTTATTTATTGAAGCGGCAGTGATTGAAATAGTGAGATATTATGCAAATGGGAAGCGAAGAATGACTATGACATTTTTATCTGACTGCAGTGTTAAATGATTGTTATTTTCAGTACCAACAAATGGTTTAGTGATTTATTGTGGCACAATTGTAACAGATGAAGGCAAAGAAAAAAAAGTGAACATTGATTTCGAACCATTCAAACCAATTAATACTTCGCTTTATCTCTGTGACAACAAATTCCATACAGAGGCGCTACAGGGTGTTTATAAATATTATTTAATTAATTTATTCGAATGTAAGGCATTGAAACATACATTCAGTGAACGTAAAGAGATGTCATAAGACAGTTCGGATGCTGTCACTTTTTTGTTTTTATCTTTAAGAAATAATCATTCTGTTTTTTCAGCTTTGTTGGCTGATGACAATAAATTTGGTTTTATTATAATGGATGGTAATGGATCACTGTTTGGAACGCTGCAAGGTAATACACGTGAAGTGCTGCACAAATTCACAGTTGATTTGCCGAAAAAGCATGGTGATTTTTACTTCCATTAGTTTCTTATACGCTTCTGTATGATTTTTTGATGCTTTTCTTAATTAATGTATCATTAATATAAGGCTTTATCGGAGATAGCACTTATCTGCTGTAGTTAGCATATTTTTGCGTTAATTTAGCTTGACTTTTGCACCTTTCCAGGTCGTGGTGGACAGTCAGCATTGCGTTTCGCACGACTTCGTATGGAGAAACGTCACAATTATGTGAGAAAGGTTGCGGAAACGGCTGTTGAAATATTTATTCGAAATGATAAAGTGAACGTAGCAGGACTGATCCTTGCTGGTAGCGCAGATTTCAAAACGGAACTTGGTCAATCTGATATGTTTGATCAGGTGCGGAATAATTTATGATCTTAGGCGAAGTACCTTTCTATTAACAGTTGACCCAATTTTTTGTTGTTTACAGCGACTACAAGCAAAAATCATCAAGACTGTAGACATTTCATACGGTGGTGAGAATGGATTTAATCAGGCAATCGAACTGGCCGAAGATGCACTAGCTAATGTGAAATTTATTCAAGAGAAGAAGTTAATCAATGGATATTTTGATGAGATTTCGCAGGTACTGCAAATTTGTTTTTTATTTTTTCTCAAATTATTGTTACTCTAATCATATCAACATTATGCGCAGCTTTCGTGAAATGTCGTATAATGCGATTTATTTGTAAAGTAAGTTTCGTAATTACGGATAACTTCCGAAGTTTTTATAAGCAAACTTTTATTTTTCCTCTCTGTCGGTCTTTCTTTATGTACCCTTGTCCTATATTTTCATATAGCAGAAGTAGTTTTTGCTCTCTTTGGAAGTTAGTAATTGTGTTGTGTGTCGAACTTTGCACATCTCAAAGTCATGCTTCCAAAATTAAAGTACATGTCGTCTGCGGGTTTAACATTAATTACAGTTGAAGCCTGTTCGTTACTGTACAACAACTACTGCTTAGTAATTTATTTCAAGTAAAATCAGTAAAATCAAAAAAAAAGAAACAAAATTTTTGTATTCAAGGATTCCGGAAAGTATGTTTATGGTGTAACAGACACGCTGCAAGCATTGGAGATGGGTGCTGTAGAAACCTTGATTTGTTGGGAAAATTTAGACATTGTGCGATATCAGCTTAAAAATCCAGTTACGGGAGGTATTCGTTTCTGTTTATTCAGATATAAATAACTCTCATTAGATTAATTTCTTATTTCACTGGTTATTGAATTTTTTAGAAGAAAAATTGCTGTACTTGGATCCAGATCAAGAAAAGATTAAGACTCATTTCACTGAATCATCCGTATGTCATTTTTTTTTTTCGTGACATGAAAAAATTAATGGTTTCTATTTTCATAATTTGTTAGTGTAAGAAGTAGGTTAATGTTTATAATAAAAGAAAAATAATATTATTTTTATAGGACATAACGAATGTTCATTTTTGTTTCACTAAATTTCTGTATTATATCAAACTTCTCGGAATATCAAATCTTAGAGAAGTGTTGTTTTGAAATTTTTTTAAAATTAATAAAAAATTATAGGTTTTTTTCTTCAAAATTAGAGTTTCTTCATATCTCAAGCAGCATCAAGTAAAGACGGTGTATTGTTTAGACTGGGGTGGAACTGGAACTGATGGATTCGATGCCATTATTAGAGTGGCTAGCGAACAATTATAAATCATATGGTGCAGCTTTGGAAATTGTTACAGATCGATCGCAAGAAGGAGCACAATTTGTGCGAGGCTTTGGTGGCATTGGAGGTATTTTGATTATGTTATACTGTTTGATCTTTGAATGTTTTGAAGTTTTCTTGTTATACTTTGCTTAACATAGCTTTCATTTATTTACAGGTCTTTTGCGTTATCGTGTCGATTTCCAACTGAATGATCTCAATGACGATATCGAGGATATCAACCTTGATGATTATTGACTATATTCGGTGGCTAGTCGTGATTACTTTTTCATTTTCCGCAATTTCTCATGTATGTTTTTTATATTTCTGGAAATATGATTCATTTTTCAATTCAAGATATGATATTTCTATGATGATATTTCTACGTTATCTGTGCTAATATATGTTTCTGCATAATCAGTAGTGTGAAAACTTTAATTTAAGAAACTATTTATTGTTTTTTTTTTTTTTGTTTAGATTGGATTAACTTTATTTTGTATTCGTCTGCACTTTTTCTTTGCTGCACTTGGCGGCAGAAATCATTTATTTTTATTGCTGTGGACAAATCTATCACTTATTGCATTTATCCGAATTCAAAATTACTTGTAATCGCGACAGCCACCGATCGGTTATGCCATCTAGCAAGGTACATATTTTTCTCTGGCAGACTTACTGAAAGCGGATATTAGCCATTCAATATTTGTCAGATTTTGTTTTGGCTATATTTATCATTCCCATATTATACAACTTGGCATGCTAGATGTTTTGTTTCGTACAAGATCTTGGTATTTTTGAAATGTTATAGTGATTATTCCTCGAAAGAATTCTATCAACTTCTCGGTTTTTGTTCAGTCTTCGAATATCCTTTTCTAATTTTGAGTTATTGCAGTCGAAGGAGAGATACTCATGCAGGAGAATATTCATTCTTTGCTTACAAACGGAAAATTGTACCATCTGTAAAATTCACTTACAAGCACAGTTGTGTATGGTGCATGAATTTTGTTACCAACTTGACAAAAAACTGATTTGGCAGGTAGGATTTTTATTTTTTAAAATTTTGTAGTAGATGGAATAGTTCTTCGCGAGATTTTGAGAAGATGCTAGCTTTATTAGCAAAATGAATTATTTGGGCTTGATTTTGTGAGGTACTCTGGTCATGTAAACTGAAGATTTTGTCAACATCCAGAAAAAATTTGGAAAATTGTGGTTTTATTACAGAATTTTACTTATCACTATATGTGACGAATAATCAACAGTATCTGTTATGGCGAAAAGCTTTGCTGTATTTCATTTAACTTAGTTTTGATCATTAAATACAGTTTTGTGCTGTCATTTATTGGACTGTTTTTTTTATTTCTCACAATTCACATTTTTAGAATATGTGGCAGCGAATTGCACAGAATTGATGAACGTATGCTGAGATTGTGTTGCTTATCCAGTGAAGAATTATTATTATTATTATTTTAATTTTCCATTTTACCTTTCGTTGTTTCTGAAGAGCAACGAAACAGCAGAAAGATTGTAATATTTTTTCACAAAAGTTTCTGTCATTTTCATGCAACAATAAAAACATTTTTTTGCAGTATTTCTCTGGGAAGTAATTAGTTTTTGGGAAGGTTTATTTCACGATAAGAAAAAAAGAAAAAGGAGCAACTTGGAAGCAATAAGTACTCTTTTCGGTAATAGGCTAATGCTCCTTTCTGTTTACAAATGCTTTTCTTTCGATGACAAAATTTTCATTTTTGCTTTATTCCTTGGCTGCTTTTATGTTTTTCTTGAGATCATTTAATTGTTTGCTTAATTACTTGTTAGTGAGACTTCTTTGTTGTTCTTTACTATTATTAATAAACTAATAATTTGGTAAATATTCATATCTCACTGATTTATTGGTAGTTTTCTTTATTTTTCTATCGTTAATAAAATATTGTTGGGATTTGCTCATTCGAAAGAAGTATACAGAAGCAAATGACACTGACTTTGTAAGCTTTTTTGCGGCATTACTTATAGATAACTTAGATGACTGTTTGTTGAAAATGATGAGGAAAGATTGTGATGAATTTGAATAAATTACGTAGTAGGTATATCTAGATCATATTTTCAAGGGTTAAAAATTGATGGAGGAATGATTTCCCGGAAGATTCTCTTTTACTGTTACTGGGATTTTTCTTATTCTTGTTGGTATTCTTCATGTCATTTTATTTATTTTGCTTTTTGTAAAGATTTTAAAAGTCAAATTAAGGTTGAGAAGAAAAAAGATGGGCGGAATATATCCCTTCCTTTGATCCTCGAATTTTTCAATTCTTCCTGAAATCAAGGAGTAATCGCTCCGAGCTATAATTTCTTGAACAGTATCATACTTTGAAAGCGAGAAGATGAAAATAATTTCATTTATCAATTTGGCATACGATATGGACTGCTTAGTGGTTTTTAAGGAATGTATTTTAATGTTATTGCAGAGTGGTTATTTGTTATTTTTAATCTAAAATTTTGATTTTATTACGCAAATCAAGGACAGATTCTTCTGTTTGAGAAGTAACATTTTGAGCGTGACGTAAAGAAGTTTTGATGTGATATGTTTGGTAAGTTTATTTTTTATTTCTATCAAGCGCGCTTTCCAGTGGATTAAGCTCACAGTTTTCATCGTCAAGAATTATAAATAATAGGAATTTAAAAGTTGCTTTAAGTTGAAAATTGGAAAAGAAGCAGCTTAAAAATGGTTTCGAATTACGAGAATACACTAACCAGTGTGACATTTATTACTGCTACTGCTGTATTTCTTACTTCAGTGGCGTTATATCATTTTTTATATCGACGGCGAGGTACTCAATGTTCATTTTCTCTATTTTCTGGTTTTACTAGAAAGGTAATTTTTTGCTTTTCTAAATACTTTCAATAAATTAGTTTTATGAAAGTTAAAATTTATTTACTACAGTTTAAATGCTTGGAAGCTTCTGAATTGTATACAATTGGTTCTGTTAAAATGAATAAAGAAAAGTACAGAAGAGGGTTCTATACTTGCATCGTAACTTTTTGGATTATAGAAATTGATTACTCTTGTGGATCCAGAAGCAACATATCCTTTAGCCTTAATACAAAAAGAAATTATTAACCATGACACGCGAAAGTTTCGTTTCAAGCTACCTACTGATGAACACATTCTTGGTTTACCTGTTGGTCAACACATTCATCTTTCTGCGAAGGTAATTATTGTTGGAATACTTTAAGTATTTTATTATTTTGATAAATAGTTAGGAACCATATCATAACATATGTTTGAAATATATCAAGGTTATGCATATATGTTTTAAAAAAAAAAGCATTTGCGATTTGGAATTTTCAGCTCGTAGTATTTTGAAGAATTGATTTCTTATATTGACTTGTTTGGATGGCAATCTTCAAAATAAGCTAATTTCAGATAGACGAAAAACTTGTTGTTCGTCCATATACGCCAATTTCATCGGATGATGACAAAGGATATGTTGATTTGTTGGTAAAGATTTACTTCAGTAATGTTCATCCCAAATTTCCAGATGGTGGAAAAATGACGCAGTATCTTGAAAAAATGAAAATAGGTATGGATTTGATAATTCTTTTCTTCTGCTTATGAGAAATGAACTTTTTATTGTGTTGTGTAATTTTATTTATGTTGAAACAACTCCACAGTGAGGGGAAAGAAAAAAACAGAATAATTCTGCTTTTGCAATTATCCGTATTTGACATTATGTGACCTATAAGAAGCTAATTATCTTAAGTGATTATGGTGCTACTGTTGGCATAATATCAGGTGAAACAATTAATTTTCGCGGTCCCTTGGGATTAATCGTTTATGAAGGAAATGGTTCGTTTGCCGTCAAACCGAAGAAAAATGCAGAACCAAAAAAGCGCCTATACAAAAATATCGGTATGATTGCAGGTGGTAGCGGTATCACACCGATGTTGCAAGTAATATATTGATTTTTTCTAGGCATATAATAGTCGTTTTATCTATTGATAATATAATGAAGAACGAGAAATATATTTGCAGATCATCTCAGCAATTATGAAGAATCCGAAGGATGCTACGAATGTATCATTGATTTTTGCAAATAAGGATGAGTCCGATATATTGCTCAGGTATGTTCTGCAATAGAATATATTGTGATTCAGATTTTTTAAAATTTTTTTTTTTTAATTATAAAATTGACATGATATATATTGAGAGTGCTATTATGAGATGTATTAGGTACGCCTTAATTTGTTCGCCTATCACAGATGAATGTTTGAACTGCTTTCGAAAGGTTTAACTGCTAATCGTTTCAATTTCATTAATATGCAGTAAGTAGTTGCTTCGGTTCACTTGCATTACTTTCTTTGGTTCAGTTCATTTACATTACTTTTTTGATCGAATAAAAATATTTGATCTTTATAAAAACATTTTTCGGATAAACGAAATGTTTTCTGAATTATATTCTCTTTAAATGATGACATATTTAAGTTTCTGATGTGCTGTACATTTAATGCAATAAGAAGTTTATTTTTAGAGATGAGTTAGATAAGTTAGCTGCGAAACATTCAGAGAAGTTCCATGTGTGGTACACGGTCGATCAAGCAAAGTCTAGCTGGACCTATTCAACAGGTTCAATTGAATTATTATGAGAAAGATGTAGAAATGTCATTGATGCTTGCGCATCGGGTTAAATACATCTTGATGGCGAGCATAATACCTATAATAAATTTTTTATTGTTATCTATTTATAGGTTTTGTGAATGCAGAAATGATCCAGAAGCATTTACCCGGACCTGGACGCGATTCTGATACAGTAATTTTGATGTGCGGTCCACCGCCGATGATCAAATTTGCCTGTACACCGAATCTCTTGAAGTTGGGTTATCCGGAGAGTGATTGTTTAACTTTCTAAATTTCAAATCATTTGAGAAAAGGATAATTATTTTTAAAAGGATAATTATTATAGATTTTATTCAGCGAGTTCTTATGATCTATTGCAATTGTGATTTTCTTACATGATTTTATGAAAACTAACAAAGTTGTGGCTTTCGTAAATTAAATTCTTCAGTATGTTAAATAAGCTTACTGAATTCCTTTTACTATCGCTTTCATCACTTAATAATATGCAATCTTTCATTATTTTTGAATATAAAGCGATTCTGATGACTAAACAGCGATAATACATTTCGTTATGTAACGAAGTTCCCAAACTGATCATTGAACTTATTCGCTAGTGAATTAAAGCTTTTCAAGAAATGGATTTATTTGGAAAATTCAATGATCACTTTAATTAACGTTCATTTTCAAGATTGCAGCGATTGGTAGACGACAAAAAATTTAAATATTTATTGAAATTTCACTATAGGATACTCAAACAGAATTTTCATTTATTTTTGAACATAAAAAGTCTTAAGTTTATTCATCTGGACGTGAATTTTCAACTGGGACATTTGATTTTTCTTCAGATTGGCTACTTGTTGATGCAATACAATTTTCTGTTTCTTCCAGATCCGTTTCCATAATTTGCTCTAGCTTTTCGCCCTCAGAATTTTTTCCGTTTCGATCCTGAATATTTTGCAATGAGCAATTTGTTAAATTTCAAATTTATACTTTCCATTCCTATCGGAATTTTTAGTGAAATGTCAATTCGTACAGTATTAGAGTTAACGATAGTATAAATTAGTATATTATTCCATTTCATAAGATATGAAGTTGTTTAATTTACCAATTATACTCAGCGTCCATTTTTTTTTAAAAGTAAAAGATTGATGACCTGATGACCAGGACAGTAATGATACTGTTCGTCAATAAGATCCAAGAGTTGCTGTGCTTCAGCAATTTGCGCTTCATCCATCTCATCAACAGGTGTCATTTCAATCACAGGCAGTAAATACTTTTCTGCTTCCGAATAATTGCCTAAATTTTTTTCCTGTTTTTGATTGTCTTAGAATATGGCAATTTACTTTTCAAGAATATTAAGACTAGTCAATTTGTGATATTTCTTAGCTTGTCATTTTGACAAATAAACAAACTGGTAATCGTAAGTTGTTAAAGGGAATTCCATACTAAATTAATGAAAAATGCAATATTTTGGCATGTAATTGGAGGAAGAAATGAGGAACAATTTCATGGATAAATAACCTTTAGCAAAATAGCATTTGCTAAGATACATAAGGTTATCGATGTGTCCTGGATTTAGTTCTTCTGCCTAAATTATGCATTGGTGAAAATTTTTTCTGTGCATGAAATTATCATATGATATAAATGCGATCTATACATGATCCCTTTTGAAAGAGCTACTTAAATCCACCTATTTAATTATTTCATTGAATTCAATCCTTTTTGAGTTACTAATTGCATATGAATAAAAGACATTCATGAATATCATAAAGTAATCAACGAACTTTATGGAAATTATCAAGCGCCTCATCAATGGTACTTATTGGTAGTGTGTCAAATGCTGCCACTGCATATTGTTTTTCTTCCTCCGATAATGTAGCCATCTGAAGCAGAATTCATCCGATATTAATAACGCAATTTTTCGGATAAAAATTTTTGAGAATTGTATCTTGAATCACTACGCTACATATAGCACCGGAATAAAATGCATTATTGAATTTTGATACATAAAAATAACAGTATTCGTGAAAGTATCTGTAAATTGAAATGCTATTTTCTTGTCAATTAATAGAAAGTACAACAGAAATGAATGGTTGATATGTTTTTCTTATGACATTCAGTAATTTGTAAATTAATAAAACATTTAATTTACAAATAAAATGAATTTTTCAAAGAAATGAAAGGATGAGTAATTTGTAAATGAAGAATGCTGCCTAACGCGATAATAAAATCGTCCATTCATATGATAAACCGATGAATCTGGCATATGAGCTAATGCTCCATCCAGAAATTCCTATAAAATCTGTTATTTTTCATCATTTGAATTATCACGACAAAAGTATCATTAAAATGATAGAATTAATTATAAATTATTAAAACCAAGATGAATGAAATAAAAATTCGAATTGAGAAATTGCAATTTTAATCATTTACGACTTACTAAGAAGTATTGCTATCAAATTTTAGGACTTTAATTTTCTAAGTAATCCATAGGCATATCTATCCTTTTCTTTCTTTTCAAATCTTTTATTTAGCTATCACTGGTTTTGAGTAATTTTGAATTACCTTAAATTCCTTCACATAAACCACTCGCTCGATATCTTTTAAATTTTTAAGTTCAGCAAGTGTACCAGTTATGATAGCGGACCATTTCAATATCTCAGAATTCTTCGATTCCGATTTATATGCCATTTTGCATGACACATATGCTTAATAGAAATGCTTTATTCAGTCTTTCGAATAAAGATAATCGGATTACGATTCATTTTACTGAATGATCATTAAGCAGAGATATTCCACATAATCCTGGGAGATAATTGATTGAAATGTCAGTGAAAAGTAAAATTACATTTTTTAAGGAAAATCAGAAAAACATTTACCTTCTTTCAACAGACGGTAACGTTCACCTTCGTTGGAAAGGCGAAAATTTGAAAGAATATAGCAGGCATGTGCAAGACGATATTGTAACTCAGCGTTTGGTGCTTCGTTTGCAGATGTCATCTGAAATCAATGATCAAGATTATTTCTAGGCTTATTTCATTGTATTTGTTCAGCTTCATAATGATTCGCAAAATGGATCAAATGATAGCAAACAACAACATTGGCTAGCAATAAATACTAATAATCTTTATTAAATTTAATTATTGAAATGAATTTTTCCCAAAAGTATTTATTTAAAAAAAAAAAAACAGAAATAGTTTTTTGTCTAAGAATTGCCAAACCGCTTTAATCAGTTCATAGGCCCGCTGACCATCATATTCATCAAGGCATTCGTCAATCGCTTCATACTGAAAATAGGTAACATTTATTGTCTTGCTCATTTTTTCATACCATATTACATTCTTTTTTATCATTCAGACATTCGTAAAATAGTTTTGAGCATAGTTTTCCAATCACAAAAAAAATAACTTACCAGTCTTTTTTGAACCATCGTCTAAATGATTTTTAATATTTCAATAAAATTTCAAAAATTAGAAATCATAAAATAAGAGCAAAAGACGACAAAAGCGCCAATGAAATGAAAACTTTTCCAGCCAACGAACCATTTTCGATAGAAGCGACCGAACTGCGCTCGTGTATCAGTAAACAGTGAGAATTATTTTTGTTGGAATTATATTTATCTGCAATTCGGTATTGAAAAAATTCATAAATTAAAATAGATGGCAGAATTATTTTATGGTATATTGACGGTGATTAAATGAGTAATTACAATAATTGATCGGAAAATCCCGTCCCTTTGATATTAGAACATAGCCAGTGATTTCAACGATTTTTCTCAAAAATGCAAGCATTTACAGACAGAAATAGGCTTCTGAATTTAACATTTCCAACTGAATCACAAATGAATAGAATGTAAAACAGTGATTTTCTCGTTTTTTACTATCCGTGTTTAATGTTGTCGTTCATATTTAGAATTATTTTACAAAGATTTCCCTTTCGAATACCTTTCACACGTGACGTTTGAATTATTACGTGCTTTTCCTTTACAACACTTACGTGAGATATTACGCGCGTGATGGATCGATGTGAAAAGTTATTTCTCATATGAACTGTAATGTATGACTGAATTGAAAGTTCGAAATTAGTATGAACCTTCAAATCTTATTATGTGGTCTTCCGAATTTGGCAGCATTATTGTATGAAATCAATTCGAGCAAATTTTTTACCCTTCCGTTACAGCGACAAAATTTTAAA
>JARVGP010001682.1:0-12462 GCA_029876185.1 Mansonella ozzardi | reverse complement strand
TGATGATGATGATGATGATGATGATGATGATGATGATGATAATGATGATAATGATAATGATGATGACAATGATAATGATGATGGTGATGATGATGATGATGATGATAATGATAATGAAAATAAAGGTGATATAGATGCACTAAATTTCAATGAAATTTCAGGAATATTATAAATGCAGGAATTTTTATAATTGGTTACAGTGATTTGCTATAAAAATGTAAGCTTGATTACAAAATATTGAAAAAAAATTTAATTAAAAACAGATTAAAAATCAAATTTGATTACAAAAGATTGAACGATCCTTTTTTTCCATAACAACATTTTAAGTATCATATAATCAAGCTTAATTACCAAACAAAACGTTTAATTATGAATTACTTTAATTTACAAGTACTACCAATTGCATGTCTTATAGATTTATTGATTATTTTATTAATAAGATGAGACATGAACAAATGATTCATTTTCATTTTCTGTATTAAAAAAAGAATTTATTTTATAAATATGTAAAAAATTATTTGCAAAAAATTATTTGGATAGAATATAATTTTAAACATAAAAATTATATATTTGCCAACATATTTGTAAACAAAATTTTTTATAACATATATTTGTGAATAAAATTTGTTAAACAAAACCTTTATGACAAAAAAAATCCTCTCTATCGTACATTAAATATTAAAAAGCCGGAAATTTTTCTAATTTCAATGAATTTAAAAATATCAATTTTCTTCTTAAATTTTTTTTTGATTTATTTATTAATTTTTTTTTGTTTTAAATTTAAGTAATTTTAAAATAGCATAGAGTATTATAAGAAATGTATTAAAAAATACATTTCGAGAATATTTTAAAAATTTCGCTGAAAATTCTATCAAATAAAATAATAATAACAAAGTATTGAAAATTAAAATTAAGAAAATTTCGAACTTTAAAAAAAAATTTTTTTCTTATATTTTAAACTAAAAAAATTTTTAACTGTTATTGCATTGTAAATTGAAAAAGTGCGGCAAATTTCGATTAATCAATAAATTTAAATAAATATAAGCACAAAATTATTCATAAAGAAATCTTTTTTTTTTAAGTTTATTTATTTTCAGTAATTGATTTAAACTAAGCACGAAGTAATTTTGTTACATTTTGCCAGAAGGAAAAAATAAAAAAAAGGAAAGAAGGAAATGGCAATCCTTTTTAGCAGAAAACAAATTAATTTGAAAATTGATGAAAAATTTTTATTGATGAATCAGCTGGAAATTCAAATACTATTTGAAATGTTGTTGAAATGATATTGACCAAAAAAACCATTAATTAGTTTCTTTAATTAATTGAAATATAATGAATTCTTGACCTTTTTTACGAACAAAAAAAATAACTTTATTGATTAAGATTATATCTTAATAATAATTGATTGAGATTATATCAACAATAATATTTCTCAAAAGTGAATGACATTTATTTTATTTTTTTTTTTTTGTAGAATATGAAAATCAAATTTTAAATGATTTTTTAACAGAAAAATTTATTTGCATCCATTTTAATTTACATAGTTTACCTATTTTGTTTACCAATAATTTCAAATTAATCAGTTATATTATTAACGATAATCATGTATAATAATATTATTAATAACAATCATATATACAACAACAGCAATAATAATTCTCTATAGTGACAATTTTTGTGTAAAAATTTATAAACTAAATTTTAAATAAATTTAAATCGATATTTATTTAATAAAACTGCAATTTATACAAATTTGCGAATTAAAATAGGTATACAAATTACCTATTTTGTTCCTCTATCACATTGAATAGGTATACAAATTACCTATTTTGTTCCTCTATCACAGTTTCTGAAAAAATAATTTATATTATTAACAGCAATCATATATCACAACAACATTTGTAATTCTTGAAAGTGACAATTTTTTTTTAATATAAATTTAAAGTTCAGTTTACTTGAAAAATTTTTAACATTGAAGTTATTTAACCATTTAATATTTATTTAATCTTTTGTTTGACCTTTTATTTAACTCATTTATTTAATCATTTTAATTTCTTTTCACAAATTACCTGATCTTATTCTTTTTAATGTGAATTAAAATCTAATTTAAGTTTTAATATTGTCTAAATGTTCCGCTATAATGATCATTGATCGTTTCAGTTCTTATTTTAATAAATTTTAAATAGGAATTCAAAAAAAAAGTATCACAACACTGATTATTCATTATCATCATTGCTTTTAGTCATACAGAAACTAATCATAAGAATTGAAACGCGGAACATTTTATTATCACGTACAATCATTATTATGCATAGCTATATCCAAATTATCTGTAACAAAAAGCTTCATTGAACAATTGAACAATAATATTGTATGAATTTTTAAAAAATTTTTCCTGTATGTTTTAATAATGATCTTTCATCACGCACATTTTTTCAATTTCAATAAATTACATATTTGAATGATTTCATCGGATGAGCATTTCTGAGAAATAATATTAAAAATTTATGGCAAAGTAAAATAGTTTTAAAAAAAAAAGAAGAAAAGAAAGAAAAGAATTGTTCACAATTTTTTTTTCTTTGTAAAATGAAGCCAAAATTAATTGCTTGGCTAAAAAGATAATCTACATTGCTTATTTCTAAAAAAAAAAAGCCTCTTTTGATAAGTTAGATTAGCCGTAGGTATAGCATAGTATTAAAGCTAATTCGTAGTATACATTATTTAGCCTAAACTAGCAAAGGCTTTCTTTTGAATCTTGCAAAATTAAAAATTTTTACAAAAATCAAATTACTTTTGATTTTAGCGATAAATGTGTGCTTATATTATTATGATGAAATTTCATTGTACTAGGTAGACAGACTTATTTAAACTAATAAGTTTTCATTTCAATTTCCGGGTCTTTTTTTCTTTTTTTATTTCATGTCACATCTATTTGTTATCATTAAACTAAAATAATTATTTGCATTAAAAAAAAGGAAAAATTTATTGAGAAATCCTTGTGCTTCATTAATTTTTTTCTAAATGAAGGAAAATATGAAATTTTTTGAAAATCACAACTAATTAACATCGAAAACATAGCAATTAATTTACGACCAAATAATAGAAATTTTAATTTTTCTCAAGAAATAACTAATTTATGCAATAAAAAAATAAAGTTATTAAAAATGTTTGATAAGGATCAATAATTAATCAAATGATCAGGCAAATCAGAAAATGTTTGATGAGTTGAAATAATTGATTTTCAAAAAATGAAGCAGCCAAGTATTTTCCATGTTGTTTCTCAAAAAATTTTTACTGATTTAAATCCAAGGATAACAGTCGAATGTTTTACACAAAACATTTTTCATACAATCAGATAAATATAAAGCCAATGAACAATTATTGTCCAATACTCTTTTGTTGTAATGAATTTCATTGATAGGCTTCAAATGTTTTGTATTTTACTGATAAGTTAAGCCTCAACTGTTTCGTATTTTATTAATAAGTTAAGCTTCAATTTTTTTTTTTTCTAATGAATCTTCACATCATTATGTGTTTCGTTTCTTCTTGATGCTTTATAATTTTAGAATATTTGATAAATTTGTGTTAAATTTTAATTAGTAGATAATTTTTGCCATATGCATAAAATGCATCAATGAAACGAATGAATTATTAAATTATATGCATATAATGATATTATTTATATTAAAAAAAAGCTTCGGAAAAATTTGTTAATATATATATTAGCGGTAACTGTACTATGCTGATACTCACTGATATCTATTTTCAATTCTTTTCATAATTATTCCAATTACATTAGAATTATTTGTCTCATAGTTCATGAAACAATTAAATTGAAATATTATAAGTAAAAATTTTCTACAGTAATTTGTAATCATAGATTCTTCTCTATAATCAGTAAAATATAAAATTAATAAGATTAAATTTTCTATAGTTGTTGAATTATTTCTATGGTAGTTTCTGTAATCGTAAAAATCATATAGATTCTTGCTCTCATAATTCTGTAAAACATGAAATTGTTTTACAGAATCAATAAATCTCATAATCATAATCATTGAATGATTGATTTGTCTCAAACTGCCAGAATCTATAGGATCGTAGAGCATTTACCTAAAAATTACTGTTGATTAATTAAAACATTTCATTTTTCCAGTGTTTTTGTGAAAACAATAACTGCTTAACAAGATCTGACAATTATAAATGACTACACTACAGTACAATAATACTGCTTGCCAGTTGATAGAAACAATTTTACTGCAGCATAGTGATATTAAATGTTAATTGATAGTAATGACTGGGCTGTAGTAAATTAATATTAGATTTTAAGTGGTAAAAGCACTGCAATAAAATTGTAATAGTATAATAGTATTGAATGTTGATAAAAGTAATTATATACAGTAGTAGGATAATATTGGTAGAGTAATTTATAGTGGAAATAATATTAGATGTTTTTCGACGGGCAATTAATTTCCTCATTTTATTGTTATCGTTGTTTAAACACATTATTATTTACATACAAATATGAACAAGCTATTACAAGTTATCAATTAAATAAAATTAGAAAATTAATTGGAATTCGACAATGAGTCAAAAGTTGCAAATGAATTTGTTTTTAAAAAAAAATGTAAATAATTTTAAAAAACAAAGATTTTAATTAAAATTAGTACTTTTAACAATTAGTATTTTAACAAAACTTACAAAATATTATTTAAAATTGTCATGTTCCATTATTTGCAAGCTCCTTCATTGATCATTCAGTACTGCTTCAAATCAGAATTGCAAATTGTAGACATACCTAAACTTAAATTTTTTTTCAAATATTCAGTTATATTTGAGTTGTAACAATTATATTTAAGTTAAGACAAATGTAGTTTGCGAGCGATGCTTTTTAAACATTTGAAAAAGAACTTCTTAAACTGATGAATATAATGAATCACATTTAATTATTAGTTAATTATTAGTTTCAGCAGCAAAATGTGGTGGGTTAAGAACTACAATTTCGAATAATTGCGTCTGATTAAAACTTCACAAACAACAATTCATCATTATAATGAAAAATGCAAATAATTTAGAAAGCAAAGGTTTGAATTATAATTAGTATTTGTTGACAAAAATTAATATTTTTAACAAAACTTACAAGATATTATTTAGAATTGTTATGCTATGTTTGCAAAAACTCCCTCATTGATCATTCAGTGTCGTTTTAAATCAGTATTGCTTTAAATCAGAATTGCAAATTATGGACACACCTAAACTTCAATTCAATTATATTTAAGTTATAACATTATTTACATCGTTTCTATTTGTTCACTCATTTCCTTGCTATTCGCTAAATTAATTTTGAATCAAATTATTTGGTTATAGCAAGTTTTCTTTTTTCGTTTCTTTATTTCATTGCTATTATAAATGTATCATCAGTGTCGAAACACGAGCTATTTGCCCAACTAAGCTTATTTGCATCACTAATGAACTGTTTATTGGATAATATCAAATTTCAGGATGTCATTTTACAAAGAGGTGAAGAATGTATCAGTTGTAAATGATCAAGTGCCTGTATTGGAATCATATTTGCCTAATTCAATCATTTATATTACACTATATTGCTTAGCTGTGCCACCAAACATTCTATTAGCATATATGGGCTTAAAAAAAGGCCTTATTTCGGCACGTGTCAAATATCCAACTTTAGGCATGACAATTGCCAATTTATATGGACTTTTTGGATATTTAATGCTAAATTCAGTCTATTTAATCATGCTATTTGGTAACATTAAACTAAGCCTATTTCTGTGTAGCTTCTTGCGTACTGTTGTTTACAATACAACGTATGTCACCTATTTCCTATTTCCGGTACTGGCCATTGATCAATGGTTATTAGTTTGCCATAATTGTGACTTAACCATTAGAACATTAACAATGGTAATTCTTACATGTTTTGCAATCCCAATGCTTGTTGCAATCTACGATCTTTGCCTTCAGGATGTACTCCTCTATGATTTCATATTTACATATATACGAATGTCGCCCTATACCAATGTTGTAAGTTTCATTCCTTTTTTTTTATTTTTTAAATTTATAACAATTCAAAAATGCTCAAAATTGAATTACAATTTATTAGTGGACCCAAAAACGTACGAATACTACCAATGTGAATACCACCATTGAATACTGCAACATTCTCATACATTCGAGATCATAGAAATATCCTCTCTTCCATTTCATTCTTAAATGCACAAGAATTGTTGAATAGCCAATGGTCATTCTAGTAGATTCTTTTTACTTTTTTTCTGAATTCGTAGCTTGCAAATATTTTAATTATTTCAAAGTTAAAAAATTGTTAAAAATAAAAAAAAAAAATTATTTACAATGTAGGCATTTTTCCTATCAGTTACCGATGATAACTTAAACACATCAAATTATATATTTCTAAAGCTTGAATATGCAACTACTATTGTTGAAGAAGAAACTTGAAATTTCTCAGAAATTACTGCAGAATAAAAAAATTTAATTATTGTAATTTTTCAAAAATTTCTGTAAAATAATTTTTAATAATTGTTTATGAAAGAGTTAAATTACATTTTTGATCGAAATTGAGATGATAAACAAAGTTTAAAATTAGTAAAATATTCTATGTTTAATTTTTTTCATTTAAAAACAACCAGATGATTAGGATAGAAAATTCTTGCAAATTAATTAAAATTTTTTTAAGCTTTTATTATTTTTTCTCACTTCATTCTAGAATATTCTGGAATAATAAAAACTGCACAATATAGAAAAATGTGGACTTTCAATTATATAAAATTTACCAAATTTTATTCTGAATTTTCTGGAAAATCTAGAATGATAATTGGAAATGTTTCAAAATGCAAATATCATTTTTATTCTTAATTGTTATAAAAACTTGCATTAAAATTTGACGAAAGATTAATTAATGAGAAAGCTAATATATTTTGCAAACAAGCTTTTATTGATTTGGAATGCTTTCAAATATGTTAAGCGATATTGAAATATAATAATTAAAGGGGGCGTTAGTTGATATTTTATTTGCCACTGAGTTCCTCTTGCTTTCAAAAATACGATGCTAAATAATTTAAGATGAATGAGTGAATGAATGAATGAATAAATAAATGATTGGGAATCATCTGATTAAGGAAACATTTCAAGTAACAATTATTTACGATATTTTGGCTAATTAATCAATTAATTAGATGAAATGAATGATTCTTTACTAAATATGTCATTTCTAATGTGATCAGTGATAAGTTCATTCTGATAAGATAGGATTATTAATGAAAAACTTCATTCGAATAATTCAAAACCATATGTGCATTGTCCTATTAATTAATTAAATAATTAATTTGTACAAGATCAATAGCAATCTATAATTTATTACCTTGATAAACCAGGCAGTTAGTTAGCTAATGTTTAATTAGTATCCATTATAAATTGCTAATGATTTAATTTGTTCATTTACGATTCTTACAATATTTCACGTAAACGAATTGATATGTTCGATCTTTTTTTAATTGCATTTCTTTTTTTCTAAGCTAAACAAATAGTAAACAGATTCAGTACATATTGCTTCAAAACGATAAATTAACTAATTAATAGATTAATTAATTTCAGTTTGTATTCTTCGTGTTATCGCCATCATTTTTCATTTTCTCATTCATTTGCAATCTATTGGTGCTTTCATCAATCGTTCGAAGGCAATCCAAAGCAGCCAGGAAGCAAAGTGGACGAAGTTTGAATCCAAGACATTTGCAGCAGCAAAAAGCAATTGTTTATATTTATATTTTACAAGCATTTATGCCACTAGTATTAGCCACACCATATTATATCGCAAGTTTGTCCTTTTTCGATTCAATCATTTTTTTAAAACCAATTTTTTAATAAAAATTTACTAGTAGATTTTTAGAATGACAAAAAAGAATGGACACAAATTATTGCTGAACAATCTACATTTATTTCATATGAGATTTTCTGTAATCATTGTTTTTTAAATTACTAATTATTAGCTCGCTAATTAGCAAATATTTTAGCAAAAATAAATTAAACATATTATTGTTTATTCATATGTATGCGCGCTGTGTGCGTGTGTGTGTGTGTATATATTAATTATATCGTAGATAAGAAATATTTAAATATTTAATAAATGAAAACGAAGTGCATTTTAAGCTCTTGATTAATTAATATATATAGATACACAGCTCTTTAATTATATGAAGATTAAATATATAATATTGAAATTGGTTAACCGCTTAATTGTGTGCTAAAATCGTACTGTAAAATCTTTAAATCTATCGCATCCTAAATGAACAAATCATTTTCAAAATCAAAATCTAGAAATCATATAACTAAAGCGCAAATAATTAAGTATTTAAAAATATTATGTAAGAAAAATAATTTCCTGTCAAAAGTACTGTTGCATAAATTTCTATGCGATATCTAATTAAATCTGTATAAAAGTTATATTCAAAAATAAGTAATTATGAAAGTTTGCAAAAGCTAGTTGTTTAATTATGGTTGATAATTATCAGTAATTGATAATAAATGATTGATAATAGTTTTCAAAAATGTTTAAATAAACAAACAAATATTATTTGGTTTCATCTTTTTAATTAGATTAATTAATAATGTACATTTCAGATGTATTTTTAATGTTTTCAATCGATATTGATATGATATGGTTTACTATTGGTGAAGCAATTATTGGCCTTCATCCACTTTCAAATGCATTAATTAATTTATTCTTATTACGACCATATCGTCATGCACTTCAGAAAATGTGGATGAAGAAGATGACAAAAAATGCACAATATGATTCCATTACAATTGGCAATACACATTTCATGGATGGTGATTGTTTCTTGTAGAAAAAAAAAAAAAAAAAATCACTTGATTAATTAAAAGCAATTAAGAATTATCATCAAGTGATTTTTTTTTTTTTTTTGTAATTATTGCTCCAAAAAAATAACAATAATTATAAGTGTTATGGAATAATTGTTTGTTAATTATTTATACATTTGAATAATTCCATTTTATAATCTTTCAGTTAATAAATGTAATTTAAGCTTAACATCAATTTACATTAATATATTCGTTCATTCAGGAATAATTTTGTTAGTAAGTAAAGTTTTTTTAGTCAATGGTCCTTAAATGACTGAGAATTTTAAAAATGAATTAAAAAATATTTTTCTTTCTTCAAATTTTAGTATCCCAATATTATTTTATTTCTCGCAATATCTTTTAAATAATCTTTCACATGAAAACATACCTCACTGAGCTCAAATTTAGGCTTGAGCTTATTTGCTATTATTTTGACCCTAGGGCATTTTAAGAAATGATGTCATTTGACATGTTTAATAATGAAATGCCTATATTATTACTTTATCATCTATTTATATATATATATGTATGCATTATTATTTATTTAGTTTACCACCTATATATATTATTGTCCGGCATTATTGTTTTGAATAATTCGCTTACTTGTTAAATTCACTAAACTAATTACGGGATTTGCTAATATGCTAATATATCTTTTTTTTTTTGTTATCTGTATATCATTATATTTATCATCTGATTATATTTTAGTTGATTTTTTAAATACAAATATTTTATTTTTTTTCGTAATCCCAGTCTAATAATTAGTTATCGTAACTGTAATAATTAACTGAGTACCGAGAAATTATTTATCTTACCTAAAACTAGTTAAATTAAAATTCCTGAAAATAAAAATTCTAAAAAAAATAAGAAAAATATTTCCAGAGACAAAATTTAACTTCAGTTCTTTCAAATCAAATTATTAAATTTCAAAACAAGTTATCATTGGCGTGAGGCCAAATAACTTATACTGGCTTAAAATTTATAATTAGAATGATGCTAAATAATTTGTAGTTACTTAAAATTTCTCTTACCGGTATGTACAAATTTATGATAATTATATTTTATAAAAAAAATATCCATAACCGTACATAGCAAATCCTAGAATGGACGTATAACTGCAATTTTTTTCAACAACTTACATATATGTAAAAATCACATTACGATAATTAATAGCAAAGTATAAATAAAATGCGCAAAAAGCTACAAAAAGACAATCAGTAAATTAGAATACAGTATATAACAGTGAAGAATAAAAGAAATTTTCTCCTCATTACTTTGGCTTCCTTAAAAATAGTGAAACTGAAAAAATGAGTGTTAAATTTAAATTTACCGTAATAGCTTTTAATTCATTAAAAAATTATAAATCCGATAATAAAAATTAAAAGAGTGAAAAAAAAAAAAACTGAAAAGTAAATAATTAAAAAACAAAATGATAATAGAATGATGCAAGAAAAGAAAATAAGAGTTCGTGAAATATTAAAAAAAAAAAGTTAAAACTTTGTGAATAACTACACAGAGAAAATTACAATTTATGAAAGTAAACATTTTGATATCTTGCAGAGAAAAAAAAAGTTAAAACTTCGTGAATAGCTATGCAGAGAAGATTACAATATATGAAAGTTAATATTTTGATATCTCACAGAGAAAAAAGAAAGAAACAATCCGTTCATTTTTTAAAATAATCATAATAATAGAGCTATTAACTGATCTTATCAGTCATATAAATAGAATTAACTGTTTCACTTCGCAGCAATGATATTGTACTATATTATTTCAAACTGAACAAAATCGAAATTACTGAAGAAATGAAGAACAAGTTATAACGATGGAAAAAAGAAATTCTAATAAAACAATTCATCTAAAAAAAAAAAAAAAATTATTCATACTGAATTGAAAAAAGCTAACTGTTTGTAAAAATTTCTGATTTATAATAAAATAATAAAAGATTCGAAGGTTCCAACTTTGAGTAATATATTGTAGTACAAACATAAAGAGAGAGAAAGAGAGAAGAGAGGAAGAGTAAAAAATTGCAACTCTTCTGATACAAGGAGATTTTAGTTATCACTAATTCAAACAACTTAAAAATATAATCCATTGTAATTCTGAAATAAGGTTCAATATCATGAATAATCTCACATCTTCAAATGGTGATCATAATTATGAAATAGGATTCAGTCTCATTCATCTTAAAATGGTAATCATAATTAAAAAATGAAGTTCAGTATCATGAATAATTTCACTCATCTTCAAATGATAATTAATATCAAGGATTCTATCAATTGCTCATTGAATATGAACAAAATATACAGAAATTTCAAATATATAGCAACAACTATAATATGACATGAAAATATTTCAATTGCGTAGCTTCTGTAAGAAAAAACCTTTAGAAAAAAATGAATCGTATTTTTTTTCTCTCACATAATCGAATATACTGTTTTCCATATTGTTTCTAAATTATGGAAATCGTATGGGAGAATGCTTTCGAACATGTTTCGTAGCAGTAGAATGCTCTATGCTGCTGCTGCTGCTGCTAATGCTATGTCGTTTTCCAGAAGCAGCAATAAACCGTCCATTAACTGCATTAACTCTACTACTACATGTTGACCTCGAAATCTGAAACAACTGAAAAAAAGATATATGTGATGAAAAGAACGAAAGGTTTTGTATTGGTCTGCAAAGCATATTTAAATTGAATTAAAAGCAAAGAAAAAACAATTAGTTCTTAAACTTACAAATTTTATTAAATATAACAAGAAGTCTAGAAATTCAATAAAAAAGTCAATTTTAGTAAAAGATAATTTTATTTCAAACCATTTGCCAGATGAAATAAGTGAAAGATTCAATTATAATTGAACTTATTAATGCATTCATTAGCCTGCTTCTTCAGCAATCCCGTTTAATCAAAAAAAAATAAAATGGAACCTTCAATTTATTCACTGAATTATCCGAATCCTTAACATTACCCAGTTTATTCAGGGAATTATAGGAAATACATCCCTGAAAAGATTTTTTTTTAGCATGGTGAGAATGTGAAAAATTATTAATCATTCCATTATTATGAAATGAAAGATTTTCAAAATAAATACGAGGTAAAAAACACAACTTTCGAAAAATTTTTTAAAAAATCATAAATTCAGCTAAATAACACTTTGTAGTTCAAATTATAATATTCCTAACTTACTTACTATGAATACTTTATAGGAATGGAACATAATATTATTACAACAACTACTACTATATATATTATCAATTGATAGAATTCAATATTTTGACCATACTGTTTAACATTATTAATAATTTGAACTACGAAATGTTAATTAATTAATAAGCGACGATAATGTATGCTCCTGGTTTTGTGGCAAACGAGTATGATTTAATCTTTGTTATAATTACTAAGAAATGATTATAAAAGACAGACGAAATGCAAAATTAAAAGGATTAATTATAAGAAATGATAAAAAAAAAAAAAAAAAAAAAAAAAAAAAAAAAAAATATTTTATTTATAAAAAAAAAAATAAAAAAAAAAAAAAAAAAAAAAAAAAATTTTTAAAAAAAAAAAAAAAAAAAAAA
>JARVGP010001681.1:0-12355 GCA_029876185.1 Mansonella ozzardi | reverse complement strand
TTTTTTTTTTTTTTTTTTTTTTTTTTTTTTTTTTTTTTTTTTTTTTTCTTTTTGAATAAATACATTTTTTAAATGTTTTGGGTGCTTTTATCATTTTTTTTCAAAATTTATCTTCTTTTCTTTCTTTTTTTTTTAGCAAATAAAAATGAAAAAAAAGCAAATGACATTGAGCTGTTAAAAAAAAAAAACGACACGTAAACAAAGCGTAAAAAATTTGATTGACAATAAAAAAAATTTCGACAAACGCGAAAGTTTTTTAGAAAAGAAAACCGGAAGAAAGAGCGATAGAGAAAGAGAGAGACAAAGAAAGAAGGGAAATGAAATAAAAAAAAAAGAATTTTTTTTTTTTGTTTTGGTTTTTGATAAAATAACCTTGAAGCTTGCGTTTTTCATCCCTTCGCGTCTCATGTAGCATTTTTCGATTAGCACCCTATAAAGCTATTTATACGTACGAGGTTAAGTTCAGTTATGTTAAAACATTTTATAGCAAAAAGAAAAAACTCAAAAAAAAAACTGAAAAAGTAAATTGGAGAAAAGGAAAGAAACAAAGAAGGAAAGGTCAAAAAGCATTTTATTTTATGTTACAGTAAGCTTTCTTACGAAAAACAATGAAACGTAAGACATCATAGCAATTTATGTAAATTTAAGTTAATTTTTAAAATTATTTTTCATCCCATAAAGTTATTAAAATTAATGTTCGAATTTGTTTGTTTGTTTTTGTACACTTTACACAGTTTCCTTTTTTTTTTCTGCTACTGTTGTTATTATTCTTGTTATTGCTGTTGTTATTGTTGCTGTTATTATTGCTGTTGTCGTTGCTTTTTTACTGTTATTGAACAAGCAAATATGTGAATATGTGTTTTCTTCAGTTACTTGCTTTTGATATCGTTATTGTTCACATTGTTGTTATTGTTGTTGAACAAGTATGTATATATATACATATGTACAAATGCATTACAGGGACAATATGACGATACACAAACACAACTTGCCAATAATAATAATGTCAATAAAAAAACAAAAACGCAATAGCTAGGCATAATATGAAATAATTGTTTTAGCCAAGAGATTTTTTGATGAAGAAATTTAAATTTCAAATTCATGAAAAAAATTGGGGAAAAAATGGGAGAAACGAAATAATAAATGTAACAAAAATATTAATGACAGTTTCGTTGTTTGAAACAAAATTTAATCATGAAATTTAAATTTAAATCAATATACTTGGCTATAACAAAAAGCATACGAAATTATTGTTATTATCACTATTATTATTATTATTGTTATTATTATTGTTGTTAATTTATTATGCGCTCGTTTATTTGATTCATTTATTTTTTTTAAAATTCAATTATCTCAGTTTACCTGTTAATTTACGCTTTTGTGCCCTTTTGTCCTCGTCACGTAACTTTCTTTCTGCTCCCTAAGTTAAAAAAACAGAATTGTTTCAAATTTTTTTTTTTTTTTGATAAGGCTAATTTATTTTATAAATGGTCTTAAAGCTTTGAAGTCTAGGATAATTGAACAAAGAAAATGATTTCAAACAATCAATAATGAAATTTAAAAGTAATAAAATCGCATAATATTCAAATGCTTGGAAGACTGAAGGAAAAAACGATACATTTTAGAGGTATAATTATAAATAAAAAAGAAATAAAACTGAAAAATAATTTTGAAGGAACAATTTGCTTATGGATTATTGATCTTTTAAAATAAATTACAGTAATTAATTACAATAATATTAATTATTATTACTATGATAGTTTCAATAATTGATTTTATCAAAAAATAATTGATAATTTAATTTTTCAGAAAGGATTTTATAATGTAATGTTTTTATATTACGAAAAGTTGAAATTATTTAATTAAACAATTTTTTTGATTTTTTGAATTTTTTTACTACAATTATTCAAAGCACAAAAACAATGGAACAAAATCATTACATATTAAATTTCGATTTTCAATTCAAATTAGATAATAAGTTTTTTTAACTGAATTATTAAGAAAAATTTTAGTTAAAAATAGGGAAGCAATTTTAATTCAAATCATAAAAGATTTAATTTTTTATTTCAACTGCCAGAAAATATCATTTAAAAAATTTAATGAATTGAAATTTCAATAAGACATTTTGCAATTTGCATGTTTTTAACCTTAAATTTTCAGAATTTTTTTTCGATTATTACAAAAATTAGCAATTAACAGCTTTATTGTCCAACTGCGACATTCAATTTTAAATCGTCTCGGCGGAAGTATTGAATTTTGGGATTTTTTAAAAAAAAGATTTCAATCTAAAATTATTTTTTAAAAATTAATTAATTAGCTAACCTTATCACAAAATACCTTAATTTGGCAATAACCACGATGAAATGGTACATCGGTGCTGTCATTTTCATCATAAGTGTCGATTTGAATATGAAGTGGCAGACCTTTGACACCTTTTTGATTGCTGAAATCCGTTGATAAGCACTGTACTGCAATGCTAATCTGAAAAATTGATAATCTAAAAATTTTTAAGAATTGAAAACTCGGTAAAATTTTTCTTTCAAAAACAAAAATTGAAACTTTTGATAATGAAAAGAAATTTGGAAAGGAAAAAAAAGAAAAAAAATCAAAAAAATTCGTTTGAACACAGTAAAAAAATTAACAGTAAAATTAAATGAGTGTTATTTATCGTTTCTAATTTTTATCATACGAATTTTGGTGGAAACGAAATTTTGCAATAAAAATTTCGAATCAATCAATCAATCAATTAATTGGTTAATTAATTAATCGCGCAATTTTTGGTTAACAAATAAATAAGTAATCGTTTTACCAAAAAATGATGCAATATAATTTAACAGAAAAATTATTGATTGAAAAAGAAGCGAAAATGATTGATAGCATGAAAAATTGTTTGAAATGAACTGGAATTATGTTGTATCGCTCACTCGCTGTTATTTGCCACTTGTTAACAAAAACATTAAAAAAAAACAATGAAGAAATGGAAAATTAAATTGAAAGTCTTCTTTAGGTACTTTAGGTAGTGCGCAATTAAACTAGAATCTAAATTTAATATCTAAAATTAATTAATCGAAAAAAAAGAATGGAGAAATTAGCCGTTTATATTTTGACGGAAAAAAATTTGAAATTGTTTGTTAACTGCGCAATTAATGAGCTTCTATCTAATAATTAATAAGATTACTGCTAGCCAAATGCAAAAATTGTATTGAAGTTTTAGAAATTATTAGAATTTGTTGAATTTTTTCTTTCTTGCTAAATTTTTTTTGAAAATTCATTTATCATGAACTAGTAATTAACATGTTTCTTAAATTAGCAAATCAATTAATTAAAAATTTGTGAAAATGATTGACTGGATCGATTGCTTTGGCTAATAAATTAGATTAATAGTGATGAAATAATAACCATTCCTAATAATTAGATTATTAATGATAAGATGACAATCAGTCCTAATAAATAAGACTATTAAGATAGCAACAATTCCTAATAGCTGCTTATAAAAAACTTTCAAACCTTAACATTTGATTGTTCTGTTGGATTCCAATAGAATTGCACAGCATTATGCGCAATCTCTTCAATTTGTCCAATCATACCAGAGCTATTTTTAGCATCAATTTCCAAAATTCTTTGCTTCACCGAATGTTGCCTTGAATGCCAAAATTGCCAAGTCTTTATCTCCTCTTCATAGGTTTTATCCTCTCGAAAAACGATCATTAATTGACTCTGAAAAAAACAAAATATTATATAAAAATAGTGAAATTTATTTTTTTCATTAACATTTAACTTAAATTGCAAAATTTTTGAAAAAAAAATTCTTAAATTTTTTTTCAAATTATTTGAAATTAATTAGATGTAACTAGTAAAAATTGTTCATCGAAAATTAAGCATAAAAAAAAACTACAAAATAAAAAGTTTTTTTACAAAAATGAGAATAATTTGCATTTGTGTTGGGAAAAATTTTCTAACTATGCTTGATATTATTTAATAATTGATGTCATATGATTAATTTGATAAATAGCCAGGCCAGAAATCTTGACCAGAAGAAGATTAACATAACTATATATTTCTTTACTTATATTAATCATTATTAAAATGAAATGTACTAAGCAAATATTAATGAATAATTTTTTCTCAAATCATTTAAGCATTACAGTATGAAAAAGAAAATTAATTACCAAAAAAGAAAATACGCAAAAGAAAATTTTTCTTCTTCAAATTAATTAACGATTTGGAAAAACTGAATTTGTATCAGAGCTGTATTTTTTTCAAAAAAATTAAAAATTTTTAGTGAAAATTTAAAGTTTTTTTTTTTTAAATCATACATTTCTAATAAAACAAAAGGAAAATATTTGCCTAATAATTTTAATAAACTGTTAATTAGTTTAAAAACATTTTGGGACTTTTTTTCTGAACATAACAATTGTAATCCATTTCCTATATATATGGGGAAACTTAATAATAAGTTGTTTATCTATAACGCTAAATTTACAGTATGATGGAGAAATTGGTTAGTTCTTGTGGTAATAATAACGGCAGTGGCAGTGAAAGTTGTTCATATCTTAATCTACAATAACAAGTTAGTCTAGCCTGTTTTTCTATTAATATTATCAATACCGGTTCTAGATTACTAGTAGTACTATTGATACAACTAAATACTGGCCATTACTGATATTACTACTACTACTGGTACTACTGCAACAACAAAAGACTGATTCTACTACTCCAGTAAATTCTGGTCCTGTTGGTACAATTGAACAGTGGTAGTAAATATTAGTAAATACTGGTACTAGTAAGCACTGGTACTATTGATATAACTATAAACCTGGTACTGGTGGAACTGCGTACCTTACTACTGGTATCACAAAAATACTGGTATTACTAAAAACTGGTAATACTAGTACCGCTAACTATTAGTATTAATAAATACTGGCATTACTGGTATTAGTAATAAAGTATTCTACTGCTTGTAAAGATACACCAGTATTATTACTATAGCAAAAGAATAAGAATTAAAAGTAAGTAACTGTTTTATTTATTAATTAGCAAAAAAGAAAATAATATTTTCAAGTATTGAAAAAAATTTTTTGATACTTTTTGGTATGTTGTGCAAATAAAAAAACTTCGAAATTTCTTTTTATCAAAACGTATAAATTTTAATAACATTTAATTTTTTATAAATAACAATTAATATTAAATAATTGTAAAATTAAAAAAAACTTTACAAATTTTTTTTTTTATTCCATTTTCTTCATTAAATATTTTGATAATACTTTAAATTTATACAATTAAAATTACATTCGAATGAAAAAACGAGAATAAATTAAATACTAGTAAAAAATGTAAAAAGCAATTAAATCCATTAATTAATTAACGTTTAATTGTATTTCGCAAAAAGCTTGAAAGATTTTCATTGCCAAAAATTGAAAATCCAATATTTTAAATAATTATAATGTAAGTTAAAAAATAAATGTTAAAAATATTATATTCGTTAAGGTGTAAGACAACAGAAAAAAACTTTATTAATTATCAGTATATTTTAAAATTTACTAATACTTTTATAAGTAATTAAATACTTCCATTGGTTTACTTCCATTGGTTAAAAAAATATGCATTAATTTAAAGACCAATTATTTAATATTATAAGATATTTTTGTAGGAAAAATGAAAAGCAAAACTTACTTTAACCGTAGGACTTTTTAATGGTTTACAAAGATCCGGAATGTAATCAAATGAGACAGTATAAAATTGTCCTTTATTGACGTATGTCATTCGATCATCCTCCTTCCGAACAGATGTTGATATTGGTGCTTCTAATACATATTGAAAACCCAAACTATTTTCTCTGTAAAAAAAGGTAAGAAAAAATTCAAAAAAATTTTAAACTGAAAAAAATACATTAATTAAAATAGTAAACCTTTTTCATACAATAAACAGAAATAATTAACCGCAATAAATAACTATTCGATAAAAATCAATCAACATTTAGCTTCATTGATTATTAATTCAAAAAAAAAAAAAAAAAAAAAAAAAAAAAAAAATTTTAAAAAATTTTTTATAAAAAAAAATTATAAAAATTAAAATTAATATATTTTTTTTATATTAATGAATTTTTTAAATTTTATTTTTTAATTGTTTTTCTTCTGTTTTTTGTCGAAAATTATTTATTTTTTTTCATTCGCTAAAAGTAATTGAAAAAAATGAGTGGTAGTAATATTTGATGCTATGATTGATATAGTTTTGTATCACTTTTGAAATAGAATTTTCTGCTAATTAATTTTTTGCTAAAGATTAATTTATTTAATTAATGTATACAAGGAAAAAAATGAAGTCATAATTTTTTCTTTTGATCAACTGATAAATTAAAGTAATGAAATAGGCCAAACTGTTTCGTAAAAAACTGCAAGAGTTTAGAGCATATAAGAAATACTGTAAATGAAATAATTTGTATTAAAGAAAAACTATGCATATTGTCATTTAATAAGTGCTATTGTGATGGAATTCAAATATATTTATGTATTATTATGACGGTATAGCTTATATATTACTATTAAATTAATACTACTATTGAAGAATTCAAATATACATGTGTATTAATTATGGCAGTACACTTACATATTACATTAGTACTAATCTAAAGGTTTTCAAATATACATATATTTATTATGGCATTGAAGCACAGATTATTATCTTTAAAATGGTACAATTATGTGTACTGATTGATTGTGCGCTAATTTATGCAATAATAAATTATTACAAAATATTTTTCACATATTTGAATTTAGTTTAATTATATTTTACTGATACATCAAATCATGTATTTATAACGAAAAGACTTTGTATGTTAAGCCGATTTCATTTCACAATATTATAATTAATGAGATATGCATATTCGATATATGTAAATCTTTGATAGCATAAACAATTAATTCGTCGTAAAATTCAATTTTGATCGAAAGGTCATTTTTCGTTCAGTACATTGAAAAAAATGTCACACATGTTAATTCGTTTTTCTATTCAATCATTTTAACTTTGCGATATGAATAGATGAAAAAAAGTGAGAATTAGACGCAATCATTTAAAATATAAAATAAGATGATGAAAATTATTTATAATATTTAAGTGGTCATTCAAAATATTTAATTGGTCATTTAAAATAATCAAAATAAATTAGGAAAAGTATTCAATGTATATAAGGTAAATGTATTTAAAGTAAGTAATAAAAGGCGGAAAATTTTTTTAAGTAATTTGTTTGAAGTATTTAAATGTGAATTTAAATGAATAAAGTATTTAAATTCAATTTAATATTTAATTAAGCTTAATTTTATATTATGAGTAAGCGAATCAAAAATTTTTAAAATATTTTAGAAATGAAAAGCAAAAAAAATGTGTTAAATTTTAATCAAATTTTAATTTAAGAAAAAATAAAAAAGTTAAAACTTTTTTAATTACTTCTTTACAAGAAATAAAGAAGTGAAGAAGAAATAAAATTAGTTATGCGAAAATATGTAACTTGATAAAAAATTTGATTTTAGTTAAAAAGGGAAATAGTATCAATTAATTATGCAAATCAATAAAATAAATGAAACGAAATTTTTGTAGAGCAAAAGTCATCTTTAAAGCTGTTAATAAAAGGAAACAAAGAAAATGAAAATTTCAATTTTTAAAAAAATACTATGAATTTTTAAAAAATTTTTATCAAAAAATTATATCAAATTTTCAACAAAGCTTTTTTTTTCTTTCGATGTTTTTGTTATAATAATTAAAAACGAACAACTTTGGGATAATGACCGGTGAATCCCGTGTACTTAATGAACGTTCAGTCCGATCACTGGTAGCTGTTTGAATACCATGTAATACTTCTGTTGCTGCATAAAAATCTTCATTCTTTGTTGCAATTAAGGATAAATCAGCGCCAATACCACTATCTACCGGTGATGGCATTTCGACAGCAGTTTTATATACCCGAGCTTCTGGTTGTTGTTGTGGTTGCTGTTGTTGTTGCTGTTGCCGTTGTGATTGTTGTTGCTGTTGCTGAGGTTGTGGTGGTATCTCTTGGGGATACTGTAAAGCACTGGCTCGTTGCTGCTGCTGCTGATATTGCTGATAGTGTTCCATAGGACGTTGCCATTCATGTGCTGTTACAGCACCTTGGAATACGGTTGGATAATAAAGTGATGTAGCACTAGATGGAGCTGTAATAATAGACGTTTGACCTTGTGCAAGTCCAATAGCTGCATAATCAGTATAGACTCGACTATAACTAGGCATTGAATAATATTGCTCAATTGGTTGCATTTTGCTTAAATCCTGCAAACTTGGCTGACTAAGTGGTGCCAAATCAATGGGTTCATTTTTTGGTGAAAAATCATGTTGATGTTGCTGTTGTTGTTGTTGTCCACGACCTGAAAAAGAAAAAAGAAGTAATTTGAAATTATTTGTTAAATATTTTTTTTTTGATCAATAAAATTAATAAACAATAATTTTTTTTTAAAAGGTAAATATTACAGTATGACTAGATTTCGTTCTCTTTTTTCTTTGCTTATATATTTATTATTTACCTATACAATTAAATAATAATACATATTAAAATCTACATAGTAAATAAGATAATAAATGAGAATTATGGTTAAATGATATGAAAAATATTTATCCAATACAAGGAAATTATTTGTTAAATTATACCAATAATTATAATTTTATTAGAATTTCTCTTTAAAATGTTTATTAAAATTTTCTTTAGAAATAGAGTAGAAAAAGAGAGAAAGAGAGAGGAAGAAGGGAAAGACAGAAAAACAATGAATTTCTCATCTTATCTTTTTTTACTACTTAACAGATAAATGTTAAGCAGTTTTAGACTAAAGAAATGTTACTTTTAAGTATTAACTTAAAGAGGTGCAGATGGTTATTTTCTTCTCACAGATAAAACTTCTATCCTAAACCAGTGCTCTGAGTACTTTCAAACTCTCTTCAACATCAATTTTGTAATTAAAAGCTCAGCAATTCAATAAATCGTTCAACAAACGACAAAAACAGAACTAGATATAGCTCCCATGTTGCAGGAAGCTCTTAGAGCTGTAAAGCAGATAAAAAATGGCAAAGTGATTAATTTAAAATTTTTAGGTGCACAAGGTGTTAATTTGTTTAAATTAATAATTCTTTTTTTAAACCTGGCGGTGCGGTTTTGATAACTGATGATGAATCCAAATGGAACTGTTGTTGTTGCTGGGATTGCGACGAAGACATCGTCGCCGTAGCGCGGATTGATGATTGCGAATCGAACGACTCCAATTTCATTCCTTGTAGGACCTAAGAATAAAAAAATTATAAGAAAGTTTTTTCTTTTTTCTTTCATTTCAAAAATACTCTATTTATATTTGTAAAAAAAGAAAAACTTCATAAACATGTAGTTATTTTTAACTTACCAGATATTATTGTTCATGCAAATTTAAATATTCAATAAATGTTATTGCTATTGTTTGTTACTGTTGTTGTAATTGTTGATCATATTGTTATTTCTGTTTTTGTTAGGATTTTTTTTTTCAAATTTTTATTAATGTTGAGATTGATGTGAAGTGTGAAAAGTAATAGGAAAGAAAAGCAAAAAGAAGAGAGATAAAAATTGCTGAACATTTTGGAATTGATATGAAGGACAGGTTATGTGTTGTGAGTAGACAGGTTTTATGGCTTTAGGCTTGTTACAATCTCATGCCTGGGTCAAACTAACAAGTATATAAGAAATAAAGGTCTTTTTTTTTAGACGAGGAACCGGTATTGCCCAGAAAGTGTTCCATATTTTCTTAGAACAACAGATCAGGGTAACACTGGTTCTTCGTTCAAGGTGAAAAAAAAAGTGAGGTGAAAAGGAGTATGAGGAATAATAAGGAAGGGAAATTTGGTGCATTTGTATTACTAGTGGTTGTATGGTAGGTATTACTGTGCTTGATGTTCATGGTGATGATGGTAGCAGTAGCAAACATCAGTAGTAGTAGTAGTAACAGAAGAAACAGGCTTACCCACTATCCGGTCCTTGTTCCTCCTCGTTGGCCCGTTTTCGTCGTTGTCGTCGTTGGTTTGGTTTTGGTGTGCCGTACGGCAAGGACTGGATCGTGTCCGCTCCTGTTAGGTGCCAGTTGATGTGGTGTTGGTAGAAGGGCAAGGCAAGTTATCGTCGTTGCTGGTTCGGTATCTGGTATCTGTGTGTGAATATATTGGTATGTATGTGTATGTATGTATGTATGCCAAGATGAAGATATGCACAATGTAATGTAGAAAAAGGGCCGGTCCTTCTGGTCCTTTTACTACCACTTCCTATTTGCCCGTTCCTTCACTTTTCAAATTAAAAGAAGACGGTAAAAATTCCTGATGAAATAGTACATCTACAGAAGTAGTGTTACATATAGTTTACACATCTACACACTACACACACACACACGCGCATATACATATATACATACACACACATGAACTTAATACATTGAATTCACTGGAGGAACTCGAAAAACCAGTAATGATCAGTATTTGTGATGATGATGAAGATGGTGATGATGATGATGATGATGATGATGATGATGGTAGGATGATTTTGGGGTGGCCGATATTGGAATGGAATGGAATGGAATGAAAAGGAGGGCAAACTTTTCAACGATGCGGAGAAAAGGGGGGCGATCGTGAGCGATATTGAAAAGTTAGAGGAAGAGGTGGAAGAAGAAGAAAGGGTAGAAAAGTAAGAAGGAGGAGATGATGTTTTGAGGGGAGTGTGTTGAGGGAGGACGGGTTCAAGGTGGGAAATAGCATGAGGGGACAGGTATAATCCATCTGTCAACTGCGAAACTTTTGCAGCTGTCAACTGCAGAATTTCTACATATTACTACTACCAATCTACTAACCACCATATATCGTTGATCCATTGCTATTTTTACTTCCAAATTTGTTAACCATCCCATAACTTCTTTCTACACTCTTCCTTCTTCTTTTCCGTCATTGTTTTCATCTTCTTCTGTCGTAAAAATGCTGTAATTACTGCAAATCGTTGAATGTTATGTTGCACTAGCAATAACAAAAAATATTAAACTTCATTTACAAAAAGTGGAAGAAAAATATTAATTTTATTGTAAATATATATGTCTGTGTATGTGTATGTTTATATGTGTGCATGTATGTATTTGTGTGTCACCATCTTCATAATCTCTTGTGCGTCACTATTGTTTTGCTATAACTACTACTGCTGTATGTTATCTTAGTAATAGGTGTACAAGTTTACGATTTTGTCACCATTGATTTCATGAAGCCAAAATTATTTCAGCCTGTCTGTCTTGTATCCATTTATTATTGTTATCGTAAATTTTGTAGTATGTCTATATCTATATTTCTGTTAAAGTATATACATGCATGTATATGTGAGTGTGTGTGTGTGTGCTATGAGTAAGATTCGAAAATGAAATGGAAGTTGAAAAATGGGAAAAAGGCAGATCTATTTTACCTTCTTCGGTCATCTATCAAAATTGTCTTCCATTAAACATCATTAAATAATGTTAGTTGGTTTCATTGATCAATTGGTTGATTGACTGTTGTTGTTGTTATTTGGTTGATTTGGTTGCTTCTGGTTGATCGGTTGATTGGTTGGATGATCATCAATAATTATCGCTGTTGTCATTATTGTAGTAAAATCATTGCAAGCGTTATTGCCAGCCAATTCTTTCCAATTTTACTCATTCAATCTGAATTTTCAAAATCATAATAATACATAACAATCATTGGAAGATAATTTTTCCCACTTGACGGCAAATTTTAATTCCAATTATTGTTGACAAAAAATTTTTTAAATTAAAAATAAAAATCAAGGATGCATGACGAATGTAATAATGAAATTATTTTGTTGATTAAAAAAAATGCGCGAAAAAAAAAACAACAACAATAACATGAAAAGAAGATTTTATTTAGAATAATATCGGATTGAAATTCGACTTTCCAATATTTTCAATTCCAATTTCGATGTCGAATTTTTAGCAATGAAATAAAATAATGCAAAGAAAAACTTTGATGAAAATCTTTTAAAAATCCTCATTTTTAGCACCGTGGTATATATAGTGTTTATTTAGCTTAAGAAAAACATTTCTTAATCTTATTTTAATTTTTTTTCTTTTTCAAATTTCATTTCTCAAATTTACTCACACTGATGTTTCTGAAGATAATAACTTTACCGCGAAAAGGCTGTAATTATTTAATTTAAAAACTTGATTATTTTTATTCTTCAAGTAAATTTTGCATTAGTCTAATTTTCATAGCAACAATATTAATATAACAATAATAATAGTAGTAATAATAATAATAATAATAATAATAATAATAATAATAATAATAA
>JARVGP010001680.1:0-12599 GCA_029876185.1 Mansonella ozzardi | reverse complement strand
AATAAAATTTTTATAAAAAAAAAAAAAAAAAAAAAAAAAAACAATTATGAAGATTGCGTAGTCGATCATTTCGTCTTCCACATCAGAAATAACTGTAATATTAGCTTCTTTAAAAATCTTCTATTGCATCGTACTTTTTGGTAATAGACCGCTAACAAATTGGTATTCTGTAAGGATAAATGAAAGGGAAACAAAAAAACAAACTGTTTTCTGCCGTAGGAAAATTAAAATTTGGACCGGCTTGAAGAAATCAAGAGAAGGTAAAAGTTTAAATAAAGCAATTGATTTTGTTAAGAGCAATTCAAAAAAGCGCTACAAATTGTTTCCGCTGTTATTACACAATTCATAATAGTGAGCCAATGAATGTTCCTATGAAGAAGACGAAAAAAATTTCATTTCAAAAACCACTCCAGTGTAGTTCTGTTGCTTAAGCAATTTGAATGATTAATTACAAAAACAAGGCAAATGTTATCGGAACAATCTCAATAAATTTAACTTTTCAAACAGAATTTTCACTTGTCAAAACATTCAGTAACAGTGAACCTTAATGGATGACTGACTTTTGTATTAAAAGTATATGTTCAACAATTTTTTCGATATTTAGTACTGTTGCAATTTCCTTCTACCTCTTGCTGTCATTGGAAAATTTTTTGAAACAAAGAAAGTGAAAAATTCATATAATTCTGATTCAAAAAAAAAAAAATCAGTGCTGTGTGTTTTATAATGAAGAAATAATTTCAAATTACATCAACAAAAGCGCATATGCTTTGTTATTGCCTCTCCGCTCTGTATATCTTTACATCTCAAATATTTTCATTTCAAATGTTGTTCTCGGATTTCCAATCTCTATCGAAATTGTTAAAATTTTAAAGACTAATTTTATAACATCAATGTGAAGGAACTCTGATAGAAAAATTAAAGCATTAACTTTCAACAACCAACATGTCTGTTTCATTTCTGCGTTAAAAACTCAAGGAAGAAGTTATTTTTAAGTTCGAAGTATGATAGGTTATAATATTAAAATTGGATACTACAATGCACGCTTGCAAAAAATGGTTCTAATCCAGTTATAACAACAGAACTCTCACCTGATAAAAAGAGATCATACGACAGTAATTCATTTTCAGGTTCGAAACCTTTGGAAATAATATTTGTTTGATTATCTCATTCAGAAAAAAACTTTAGGAAGTTCAGGCAAGAATAAAAAAGTATACATATGCATATGCATTTGCACATGCACATAAGAACAGTAGTGTTTGTACGCAACTTTACTAACAAATGTATTCAGCTTTTACAAATAAAGATTGACATATTAAATACAATCCACAATATTATGTGTAGAATATTCCCATTATTTTCATGAATAAAAACGAAACGATTTTTTTACTGGAGATTTTTATAACTTTAATATTTGAGAAACTCGAAAAGGAAAAAGGAAGTAGCGAGACGAATCGAAAAATGAATTGATTTCTCGATTCAATGTGACTTCCCCGAATGTCTGCTGTTTGTAACAAGCATTAAATAGTTCTGTAATGCAGAAATCAAAATCAATAGGAGCTATGTTACAAATTGTTATGTAAATAAAATAAGCAAAATAATCACAAACTAAAGATAAAATGATGGGTAAACTATCCTCATGAAAATTGCTTTGATAGCCTCCCAGAACATTTTAACTCAAAAATAGATGAATTAATTTGGATTTTTTGGCACAGTAATCAGCAGAACAATGATTTCGGATCATTTAATATCTCAATTCGAAATCAAAAATGGACCTTGCAAGTTAACTTCATGTTTAATTAAATGCCTAATGACCAAACCAAACAACAATTATATATTCTTCTAAAATATGGGCACTTGATTAAAAAGCTTGACTAAAACTGTCAAGGTATTACGACCAATATTATATATGAAACTAAAACTGTCAAGGTATTACGACATATATATATATATATATATATATTGGTCAATTCAATTCCAAAGCATCCTGAAAATTCAGCATTTTCAGAGCCAGTTAAAATGAAGTTGGTTTGATTTCTGTGAAATATTTGAGATTGAGATGTCCCAATTAATAGCAAATTCAATTTCCTAAAGCCTGTAGTTTAACTAACCCAATCTCGATATACATTCTTCCAAGTGTTAACAGAACATACTATTCGAAATGTTAACCAAATGTCGACACAAACAATTTTAATCTCTGTATAAAACTGCTCTATTAATATTCGTTAACGAATACTGATGTAAATAATTTTAATCCCTGATTAAATTTTCATTAACCATGTGGTGATACAGATAATTTTAAATGGAAATCAAACTTCAAATCAAGCAAATTTTTCATGTGGGTATAACGAAGACTGTGTAACCAAATGCCACCATTCTCTGATCATCCCAATGGATCTAAAGAAGTTCCAAAATTAAGTATCAGAAAAGCAGTATTTCGAGCAAACATAGCAGATAGAAAATTTTAAATTTTATCACAAGCGAATGGAATTACAATGCATGTTCCTGTAATGAAACGAATTTGAATGAAGAAAAAAATTACCGTTACAGAAACAGATAACCTGAAATAGTCTAGTTCTAACAGTAAATGAAGCATCAAGTGTTCAAATCACCAAATGATGCCCAGCTACAACGCACAAATATGAAAGGCTAAGTAAGTGAATAATTGAAAAAAAAAGTCTAGATTGATAGTGATCAGAACGTGTTTCAATAAAACGACTCTGAAATTGAGTCAGAGACTTGTTAATTTTCATTAACTGTTCGACGTGAATCTAAATGGATATCAAATGTCTACTGAAATACAAAATTATAAATTTTTACGTGAAGACCCTAAACTTTTAACCCGATCCCAAGACAGACTATCTGAATCATGTGCTTCAATAAATATCTTCGCAATCACAGTATTCACGATTCCAGTATTTGTAAGTAAACATCCACAACAATTGATCTTCCGAGAGTATGGGCACTTTTTCAAACCATCTAAAATATAGCACAGAAAATAAAAATACCCAGCGTGTTTGTGCAAATTAATGTTTTAATCCCAAAATTTCTCACTTCAAAAAATGGCCAGTTAGAGCAAAAAAAGACAACACTCTTTGACTGGAATTACGTTTCCGTTTTCTCACATAGTTTTAAAATTACCGTGGCAGTTTTTCCTTTGCCTTCTTCATTAAAGCACGAGCCTCTCTTTGTTTAACTTCTAGACGTTCTTTTTCCTTCTCAGCCGCTTCTAAAAAAAAAAAGAATCCCATAAAAAAAACTAAAGCAGCTGAAACTTGATTAGACCTAAAAAGTTCGATGTTATAATGATATAAATGAAGCTTTCAGAAGCTTTCTCTTGTTGCAACTACAGTTTTATTTTTTCGTATTATAAAATTAGAAATAATTTAATAAATAAGGTTTAAAAAAAATCGCAGCCATGGTATCTTTCTTGAAAATAAGTGCCAACCTGCCTGACCTTCTTCTAACAGGCGTATATCGGGTCTTCGTCGACTATCAGTTGGTGGTAACAAGTCCGTTATGCCAGAGGGATCATTTAAAAGAAATGTGAACGATGTAAAATTATACATCTGAAACCAAAATTGGGGTACTGATATTTTAAATAAAATCGCCTCAAAAAAACTTGAACCAGTAATATTCTCAGAGTAATTCAGACTAATTCAATCTCCAAGAATGCCTACTGTAGATGAATTCGAGGGTCGAGGACGGCTCTTCCATATCAGTTTCGATCCTTGAATTAAAGGTATATTTTCCTGCAATTGCTACTATAATAATTTCCGATAAAATAATATAAAACATTTTAAATTTGCTTTAATATCAGTAAATTCAAAACCAGTACAATTTATGTAAAAAATTAAACTCACTGGAGCAGAACAGTTTTGGAAGAATTGTTTGCCAATTTCCAACCAATGATCATAATGTAACTCAAAATTTGCAACCTCGCAAGTGGCGAGAAATGTTGTCCAGTTCCCGTAAATTGCTCTTAAAGCTTTTTCTCTGAAAACGATCAAAATAAAACCTAATACAAGCATACACAGTTTAATATTTCAAAAGATAAAAGGTATGGCAAAAATTTTATTAATTTTGATTCAAAACTATAAACCAACTGCTTTGATATCCATCCATGAAAGAAAGTACTCTGTCTCGAAGGCCCACTATCGTTATTCTTAAAAGACAGCTTACATTCCAGTCCCGTATTACACTGTATATAAAGATGTCCTTCCTGGAAGAATATTTCATTTGTATTAACCAAAATTAATTTTAAAACTGATAAAATATAAAGACAAAACATATGACAAAACTTTGCAATTTGTCTCCGTTTTGTATGCAGGGTCTATGAAAATTTCAACAAATATATTAAAATATATCAGATATAACTTACTAACTGTATATAAGTTTGTCCCACGACAATATTATGAATTGTTACGTCTAGTGTTTTCCATGTATAAGTTTCATTATGACTGGAAAGGAAACAACAAAATTAATTGCAAATTAGGGTAGTCAAAAAATAATAATAACTTTAAAAGTTAGCAGTACTATTTTCAGTCTTGTAATTTGCAAAATTTTGAACTGTTAAAAAAAATTGGAAAAGAAAAAAAACAAACTCCAGAAATTTTAGCTGAAAATTTCCTGACGGTTGCACTTCAATACATGTTCCCCAAAATTTCAATCGGGGTGAAACAACACCATCAAATTCATAAATTTTAGATTCAGTATGAAAAGCAGATTTGGGTGGATGATGGCTTACTTGTTCAGCAATGAACCGATAACCACTTTCTTCACTTCTGCAAAACTGAGTGACTCGCAAAGGTAAAAAAAAGAGTAAAAATGAAGATAAAAATGAGCACATTTTAATTTATAAAAATACTTTACTTTCTCAGATCTCTTCTCTTGTAAATGGTCTTACTCTCACAGTGTGCATTACAATCTTACTACAACATGAATGATTAAGCTTCCCGAAGAAATGATTACTACACATAAGACAACCTTATAATTCTTACTGTTTCTCTGGAATCGAACTGAATGATGAAGATACTCCATCACCTTCACTTCATTATAAAGAACTTACCGATCCAATTCGTAGGTTTCAAACCACAGTGGATTGAAAGGCTTCGATAACCGCATATAATTACAAGAAAGCGATGAAACAATGAATGCAGCAACATACTGTAAACAGGTATGCGCTCATTGCAAAAAACTTGCTATTGGTAAATCACAAAATTTTGATATTATCTCATCGCGATCGCATATCAATTCAAACTACGAGTAAAATTTTTAAAAAATACTTACATGGAAAGGTATGCATTAATTCTGTTAATCAAAGAAATTAAAATGTTCTCCTTCTGTTCCAAAAATTAATTTTTTGTGGCACTTTGATACGACAAAAATAGCAAATATCAAATTGTTCAACATGTGCTCGAATCATTTTACCTCAAATCTTTCAATGGTATTCGTACATTTATTTGCTTTTTCTAATAATTCTGCATATTCCATGTATTCAGCAAGACGCTGTAGGAAACTGAGTGGTTCATTAAAAACTACAGGTATAGAAATTCGTGTTAAATCCTGAAAAAATTTATCGATCATATCTAATATTCGATAAAATTTAATGAAAGATAAAAAATTGAAGAAAAACAAAAAAGAGAAAATAACTTCAAATGAACAATTCTTGCCTTTCCCAAGCACTTTTTGAGTACACTCCATATGCTCAATTTACTTTTCGATACCATTGATGCCGGTAGAGCATTTCTCCAGTTGTATACGCCATCACCACCGCTCAAATTATTACTGCTCACATCAGCAACGTTGTTCATCATATGTGCCATGCCCTTAGGCAAATTAAATCAGTAACAGAGTTGAGAGTCCTTTTAACTGATCATGTATAAGACAAGATCAATTTAATTCCCTAAAATAATATTAATTTCTTTGTCAATTTCATTGTTAAATAATCAATGATATCATCATACAATCAATCATTGTTAATTTGAAATTATTAATTTGCTTAATAGAAATAAAGCAAAAATTAATAATTTCTTTTTTCAAAATAATTTATTTTTTGTTTTGTTCATTTAAAAGTAATTAAAAACAACAAATATGATTATTTACATATTTACAATAAAATTACATACAATTGAAACATACTTAGCGAGTTAATGCTCCTCTCTGTTCTTTTCTCTTACAGCAATTCCCATCCAAAAAGTGCAAAACAAAATTGTTTATTTCATAAACCGTGGCATAGCAACGGTATTTACGGACATGAATTGGAATGTTCTTCCAGTAGAAGCCATGGCAACAAAGGATAAACACGTACGGGAAGCATGCTTTCTTTGAGATTATTGTTATAAGAAAATAAGAAAATACGATCAGATAGAAAGAAAACAGCGTGGGAGAAGCGTAAATAGAATCTGCAAAGATTGAGATAAACGTTGAAGTTAAGTAGTTTCAGATTCTGCTTTGTAGAAATATTTTAAAATGTTACGTTGAAATGTTGTTTTGCCTTGCTTCAACTTTTAATTGTTAATTATCTAGATTGCGTAATTGTGAGAATCTTGTAGACCTTTTAGTGTTACAGGAATCAATTTTCAGGTTATGAAAGATTTTACAGAAGTGTTAAGCTATTAATGATTTATTTCTATTTATTTTTTGCTTTAATTTACTGTGCAAAGATAAATAACCAATGACTAACAAGAATTGGCTTGTTTCAGGAATGGTAGCATCAAAATGGGTACGTATGACGCGAGTTATCCGTTCATATCCTCGTTGGGTATTTAGTAATTGGCCTGTACATGTAAGATTTATAATGTTTAATTTTTTTTTTTTTTGTACAAAGGCAAATACAAATGCTATAAATGAATTAAGTTAACTTAGCGGAAATGACGATTAAGCAGATATCTCATTTCATTTTTCATAATCTCGATTAATTATATTTTTGTTCAAGAAAGATGCAAGATATAAATCTTGTCCAGATTTTCTTTAAAGCTGCCCTGGATTTTTTTTTTTCATTTGAGAATCTGACAATTTTTTTTTTGTATAATTGGTAATGATCATCATAAAAAGAATATTTTAAAGAAGAATGTGCTATAGCTTTTTTAACATTTCAATATGCTGTTGAAATGTTACGTGAGCATAATAATGCTTGTTATGCTTCCTAGTTATTTAAATTAGGATTCGTTAAGAAATAATGACATTTCGCACATATATCTGTTGATTTTCGTTTAAAACATATCGGATAGATAGAGCTGCTATAATTTTTGGTTCATTTTATGCAAATATTTGCGATTACGACAAGATAGATATTGAATGTATGCTTTACTTTTTGTAGCACATGTCATAGTTTATTTTAAAGAAGCATTTTTCAGTTTGTTGGTGTTGTATTTGGTTTCGTTCCGATGACTGTTATTGTCATCTATGATATAATGAAGTACGGCTCGGGATATGATTGTTAGTATTTCTTTGAATCCAGAAAAATAATAACATTTTGTAACGCAACTACACGCTCATCAAATACTGTTTAGCAATAGCAAATTCAGCTTATAAATCTGTGCTTAAATTTTCTTTGAAGGTGTCCTGGATTACTTTGTTCGTTCTACATCAATCTGGGAATTTTTCTCATTTTCGTTTAGTAATTGTCACTGTAAAAAGAAGAATATAAAGTTTTGAAGTGCTATAGCCCATGTAACATTTCAGTATGCTGTACTAGACATAGTAATTCTTGTTATGCTTCGGACTATTTAAACTAGGATTCGTTTCTTTGTTAAAAGTACGTTAATGTTGCAAGTAATGCCAAGTTTCTTAGAACTTTCTCAGACTTTTATTTTCTTAGTTGCAGCAGTTCTGTAAAAGCAGTACTCTTGTTGTTTGCATTTTTTTACTATATTTCATATTCGATAATTTTTAGCTATGCCTTATTACCGGAAATATTACCATGTTGTGCGCCCCGATGACCCGATCGCTGTTGAATGGAGACCGCCTGAAGTTGGTTGTTTTAGAGTTTTATTGATTAGCTCCAAACGAGATTGTGAAGAACAAATTGAAGAATTGTTGAATTAACTGTTTCTTACTTTGAATTCTTCCCTTTCATTCTTTCACTCTTCCCATTTAAGAAGTTTTATTTGTATCGGTGTTCTCGAAATTTAGTACAATAAAATGTTCTTGAGATTTAAAATAAGCGATAATTTTTTTAGGACTACCCAGCACCATTTGAAACAAATCGTGCGAATCGCTGGCCAACTTCCTATTGGAAAGATTATGGATTTGGTTTAAGAAAATGGAGGGATTAAGTAACGCAATATAAGGTCACATTCTGCATAGCTTTCCGCTGGTCAGAACTGATAACTGTATATTATTGATTATAGCTTTGATTTGTAATTTTTGTTTTTAATAAGTTTCATCAATTAATGTATATTGTTTATTTAGGATGTTTATAAAGATTAACGTTTGCTTCTGGTCAGTGTTGTTTATACTTTTTTCTGAAATTATCAGAATTTTTGATAGCGTAAGTCTTCTTTTCTATTTGCTTTTCAGTATTACTGGTATGAGTCATGCACCTATTATAGTTATCAAGTTCCACTAACGTAGACTATTTGCCTTCATTTCGGTATCTAGTTTTGCAAAATAATTAAATTGCTCTTGAAACATTACGTTTTTTCTGTTTGTGTAGCACTTTTCAATAGATATAATGATTATTTTACTGATTTTTTCATATTAAATCTTCAAATTCATACGTGAAATGACTCAATGTTCTGTAAATCGACCGCACAGTTTGTTCTGGATTTCTAGCTTGCTTTTTTCTACAGTATTTAAGACACTATGTTTGAGTAATTCAGTATTATTTATATGTATTATCAACCAGTTGTAGATAATCACTAATGATCCAGCTCATGTTATACATAATGTTGCTACTAATTATTTTTGTGTCGTTACCAACTCTGCATAAAAAATATTACAATAACGTCCCGTCAACAAAGTCAAAATGCTGCTAAAAGACGTGATACTCTCCTCCGTCGTCCTAAAATTTTTTCTGTCGTCATCTTTCAATTTTTGATATTCATACTCATTTCGCTGGGTTTCAGCTGATTACATATAATCATTGCTGCAATAAGAGCCGCTTAAGTGTGTTTTACCAGTTAGTGAAATTTAAACAGACACTTTAAAATCTAGTATATTACTGCTGTAAGTTTAACGTTACTGAAACGATTTTATTCCAAAGTTTAATTTAAAATTGGAAATGTGGAATAGCATGATGAGCATTATATATTACTCATTGAATATTTTAGAGCCTTTTCTCAGCCAACTGAGAATAATCGAAAATATATGGTTTCCCTTGAACTCTCGTTATCATTATTTCCCACATTCTTCACAACTAACAAGAAACTGTATTCTAAAATTTTGAATGTATTCAAAACGATACAAGAAATGGCACATGATAGGTTTATATCCAATTTTTCGACTGGTCGAAGTCGAAAATATATCGAATTCTTAAAATCAATGTGAATGCAGTTCGAGCGGCATTAGCTCGATGGATCAATGAAGAATATGCTACAATTATTCAGGGTAATCTGAATGATACGATGGAAGTTAAAAATTTCTGCGGTGGTATTATTTTCTGCATTACACCATAATTTTATTACATTTCTTGTGTTACGGAATGCCACCGTCTATCCATTTCTGCAAGGTTATCATTTATACTACTGAGCAAACCAATCAGATGCAAGGAATTTTTAAAGAAATGCAGTATAGCTGTGAAATGAAAAGAAGGTCAAGGACCTCTGTAAGCTATGATCGTTGCATTAACTTCTAACAATTTCAGTAATTTCGATATAATTTACTAACGTACTAATGAAACATTACATGTTTATTAGTTTATATCTGTAAAACTGAAATTATTCAAGCAAGAATTTGAACTTATTTTTGCAAGCTTTTTCCTTGTAATATATGTATTGCGGAGATGTACCTATTAGTGATCACACAATAATTATTGTTCAACAAAAATATCTTTTAAAAAACGAAAAAAAAATTGCTACACTACAAAAAAAAGTGCTCAAAAAATTTCTAATTGAACTTTTTAGGACTAGATTTATGTTTAAAACTTTCTTGGATTTTATCTTTCAGAGAACAACATTGTCCATAAAATGATGCAAAAAAAGTGATACACATCATTTTTTTTAACAAATGCTTCAATAGTTATGTGAGCAATTTTAGTATTCCTGCAATTTTTAAATTTCGAAAATTTCAGCTAATCATCTTGATTTGAACATCGTCGATCTAGATAGCACTTATTGTCTGTTTTACTTCATTCAGAGTGAAATATGTCATGATACGAATGTTCAGTGAACAGAAAGAGCGCAATTCTACGAATGATGCTAATAGTTTATGTACTGATCTATGTCGTACTGTTATAATTTTTTCGTTGATTCTATTTGTTGTTACATTTTTTCATCATATGTTTGAGAAGTCCGCGTAAGTTTATAAGTCTGAGTCATTCCTTACTAACAGTGCAACTGGTTCGGAATTAGTTAAATTTCTTTTAACTACAAGTTAGTAAAGTGAATCATTTTTATAATGCACAAAAATAGTAGCCACTAATCGATTGACTGTATTTTATGAATTATTGCTATTTGTTAATTACGTCTGACTTGCAAAATTTTTAAAATTAACTGTTTCATTGCAAGGAAAGAACTCATAATCGTAATGCTCCGTTTTACTTATTTTTTGCCAATTCTTTATTATATAACTTCCTTTGCAATGAAAGTTACTTTTCAAAAAAAATCAAGCTATAAGGTGCATCTGAATTGATCTGCACGGTGCATCTGAATTCAGTAGTTGAAGTAACGCAGAAATATCATATCTGAAATTTGTTAAAAGTGTAGATATCAAATGATGCAAAATGAGAAGTGACAGAATGTTGCCAACGAGTCGTCACAATATGTTTATATTTTATCCTTAATAACCTATGACGATATCCTATCTTTTCAGCCTATTATAGCAGAATTTGAAAGGAATTTTTTGACTGCAACCCTAATACCTTAAAACTTTCGTCAAAAATACACAAGTTTAGAAACAAATCGTGGAAATGTTCCCAATCCTACGTTTCAGAAATTAACCTTTTTTATAGTGAATCTTTTGCTAATGATTATCGAAATTCGGCACCTCAGTCAATATTGGTTTGATATTTCTTCCAAATGATAAAATGAGCAACAAAAGAAAGCTTACAGCAGGATGACAAAGTTGTCAAAATGAATTCAGTTTTTGCAATCCAATCTGTATAAATGCAAATCTATAGCCAGTGAACTGTACATTATGAGGATTGATTTTTACATAAAATATGTGTCCTTAAAGGGAACCTGCTTGTTTAATATATGATATCAGATGCATCACTCAGAAAATAGTAATTCACTTTTTTTAATTTCAGCATCTAGTATACAGTATTTTAAATTCTTCGGAATACGACGATTCGTACACATTCACAAATCGAAAGCTTTTTTGACATTGCAAGCTGCCATGTTAAATGACCGCTGAATCTAACATTCGAGATGATCAAAACAATTTAGCTGTAAATTTTAAATTCACATAGACGTACGCTACATCTACTTTGGGAGATATAATAGAATTAGTCTTATCGATTTAGGAGTACCAATCATCTTCAGGTAAAGAAGTTTTCGATTACTAGTTTCTGTTTAAATTAATTTTTAAATAGACTAGATGCATTTCAAATTAAGCAGAAAAAAGTAGTCCCAAAAATGAATCTATGATCAAAAACACTGAATAATTCTGCTACGTTCAAGAATTTGCGGAACTCCTAAATTATTAATTGATTGACATACATAAAACCAAATTAACTGCAAATCAGTGAGATCAACTTTTCGGCACTAAAAATGTCCATTAAAAATTATCTAAAAAAATTCAGAAAATTCACTGCGCTCTCACTTAAATTTAAGATCGAAGAAAGAAAAAACAGGTACTTTCAAAATGATTGATTCATAACCACCCGTATTTTATATGATTTCCGAAGTAACTGAAATGGGTTAATAACCTAAAAAAAATTTAAATGGCTTAAATAAGATTTTCATCGCCGATAATGAGTTATTTCTGTTTAATCCAAAGCACACTTTTTCATGCGTCCGTCTTATTAGCGATTGCTCCTTGAGCTGTTTGCTCGAACTGCTTCTGGTAGGAGAAACAGATCCTAATAGAGACGAGAATCTAATCTGTTAAATGCTTGATAATAGCAGTAGCAATCATATCATTGCAGTGTTAAAAAAATTCGAAGACAATAAACAATATACATATAGATGAGAGAAGTTAGGATGCAAATATAATATAATAATGAAATAGTGGAACCATGGATTTGCAGTTCAACCACAAGTTTATTAGTGAATATGAATATACGCTTGAAAATTTTCCGTTTTTAAAACAAGGAAAATTCATAAAAGGCAAAAGTCAGTAAAACAGCGACGAATAAAAAATGTCGCGTTTTTGACATAATATTTTTTAAGGCAGCAAGCACCCTTCACATATTTGCAAATGGATTCCTTGCAAATAAATTCACATAAAAAAAAAAAAAAAAAAAAAAAAAAAAAAAAAAAAAAAAAAATTAAAAAAAA
>JARVGP010001679.1:0-12835 GCA_029876185.1 Mansonella ozzardi | reverse complement strand
TTTTGTATGCATGTAATTCCTATTCTGTCACCGTGTCGCTTCAAATTTGCCGCTGTTGTGCATCATCTATTGTCCACCATAAATGATTCCCTCCTTTATCATTTGACCTTATGATCCTTCTATCAAGCCATTATTCCCTTCTTTTCTACTACTATATATAGATTGTCAATTCAAGTGCAGGACTCATTTGTTTCTTAAATTTTTTTCTTCATTCAGCTGTTACGTTTCCAATATTATTTGTATTTGAATTTTTATTTGTATTGAAAACTTGCAAGATTTATTCGACATTATTCAAACAAATTTAATTGCTGAATTTCTCAATGGTTTTAATTTATGACCCTAAATAAAGATGCGAATTCTGAAGGTAAATGAAGGATTTTTACAACTCATACTGATCATTTTGTTACCGTATTTTATCTTTTACAATTCATTCTAAATTTACGCGCTAAAGTCAAATAATTCACGGCTTACCCAAAAAACTGGCAAAATCAGGCAAATTAAAGTGATGAGAAGAAATATTTTTATGAGGCATATATTCCAATATAAATACAAGCACATACTCTGAAAAGAATTTGTGGATAGCAAAATTTCCCAAGGGGTGTCAAGTATTCAGAACTTCTTGTTTATTTCGATGATTAATTAAAATGAAGTTATTATACAATTTTTGAATAAAATTAACATCAAAAATTGCTCTAATCTGTTATTACTAGTGAAATGGAAGCAAAACAATTGGATTAAAGTGGAAGTTCTGATAGTTTCTACATTTTACAGTCTTTCAAAGCCATAGTAAAAGAAATAATCCCATATCTGATTCCCGATCCTTTGCAGTCCTATTAATCATAAATAGTTATTTGCAAGTACTAATTATTGTAGAAATTACTAATGAAAATTTATCCTTCTTGTCTTCTCAATTTAATGTATCTTTCTGGGATCTCATCAGTATTTATCGCTGAAAAGAATTAAATTGGACAACGAAATGCAAAAGAATTTGCAGTTGTCTATGAATTTAGCCTATCCAAAATATTTAGCTTGAAGTAAAAAAGAATCTATTTAGATTATTATTACTTTATTAAGAAATGAAATGATACCATCATTACTGCATGGATACTCTAAAAGAAGTATCTTTGACCAATAAAACAAAATCAAAATAGTTGTTTTTACTGACACTATTCGTACTGATACTGATTTCAACACTTTTTAAATTAGGGAGAAATAATTAATAACCGTATTCAAGAAAGAAAATCAATCATTGAGTTGAACTTTAATATTAATTAATTATTTGCATAGTTAGTTCAATGCAAATAAAGTAATACTTTAAAAATAGAAAGTTCATTTTATGCACTGCTAATGAGGATTAGACTTATGGAATGTCTTCAGAGTGAAATATCAAATGATTAAGTAAATCGATTAAAGCATCTTACAATGATAAAATTTAGCAGCTTCACAGAATAATATCTCTTTGTACTGATTGGTCAGTAATTATTCTGAATTGTTTGATCATACTTCATTTTTCATCTAATCATTATATTTCGAGATTGAAATCGTAGATGGATGAACGTATTATCAGAAATGAATGATTTAGTTAAAAGAAAGAAAATTAAATAGTATAAGATGTCGTGAATTGAATTTGTTTTATAATCAAATGAATTAATTTCAATATATTGATTGATCTATTCCAACAGTATATATTGATATGACGGCTAATGTTACAAGAATAAATGGAACATTATCCGAATAGATCAATGATACTTTTGCAAGACTCATTATAATTTTTCAGAATGCTTATCTTACTTAAGCCAAATGTGATATAATTTTCATCATTATGAATTGCAAGTAAGTGATTAGTTTATGATTAGCACTATGAAAATAATTCTTTTCACAAAAATTAAGAAATAATATTATTAGTGTTAACTACTTTATGAAATCGTTTAATTGATTTATGAAAAAGACCTTACAGTGTCTTATACAGACAAATTTAGAGCAATATTATTTGTATAAATATTGTTTGTATAATTTCATTTATCAATATGCACTTTATTTAAGCTCACAAGTTTTTTTTGTGATTTTAACATGAAATTTTATTCGAAAAAAATTAGATTTTCATCTTCATCAGCACCAAATTTCTTCCACAACTCTGCCTTTTTAGTGGGAATTTATATTAAAAAAATTTCGCTTCATTAATTTATTCATAATTTTGTTGAGACAAAAATTTTTTTCGATATACAATTTATCGTTAGCATATATGTAACTTTGAGATAAATGACTTTTAAAAATAAATATTTTGAATTAAATAAATTTACAGCATTGATTACATTTCTCATAAATAGGAAAAGATGAAAAAAACTGGGAAAATTCACTTCCTTACAACTTCTTACCGAATAAAATTTTCGTTCGTTCTCTTTCACTTTATTAGGGTTAAAATTGACAAAATGAGATATTTGTCTTTCAAAAGCGCAGTAATTCATATTATAATTCAAGGTTTTCAGTTTTATAAACCATCTATTACATTGAGGAATGAAAGGAAGTTTGTCATCAACACTTTCTTGCTCATTAATTCCGTAACTAACATTGCTCTTGTTATATTTCATATATGAGTTATTGATAGTAACCTTCAACCTTTTTTTTAAAGTTAGAAAATGTACTCGAGCGTAATTGAGAATAAAAATGCACAGCAATGTGTATCATCATCAAGCTTCATTTTTTTTTAAATCATCAAGCTTCATTTTCGATCATTTGCAGACCAATTGTGTTGTAAATGATGCCATTTTAATTAATTATAATTTTATCCATTTCAACTGCTTGTCCATTAAGAACGGTAAATTGTAGCGAATCAAACATTTCTGAAATTAGGCTTTTATGAATTCATCCTTGGAATTCAAAAAAGGATGGAAATCAAAAAACAACATCCAAAAAAGTTATTAATGAAAGTTTTGAAAATTCGAACTGTTCTAGGAAATGTAAAGAAAGAAGGATAAAGGCAAACACTGACAAAATTTTAAAATTTTTAGCTATTTCAGTTTTATGCCAACATTCTTCGTCTTTGTCAAAAAAATTTTTAGAATAAGCAGTGAAATACAAAATGTCTTTAATGATCGACTAATTATGTATTTTCCAATTTTCGAAAATAATTCACCTCGTTTGTGTCTACGCCACTGTTCTCGTCTCATTGATTTGGAAGCCTGGTTAAGCTCAAAGACTGTTCGATGCTGACAGTGATAACTGATCATCGGTGATTGCAAATTTTCAATATTATCATTAGCAATACGACCTGTTATTCGATAAGTTCGCCTGATAATTGTTGGATTCTTGTAGTAACCCTTCTGTAATCAAAAATTTGCAGGACAAATAAGAATTCTCTTATTGAAAAGAATATTGGAAAGAAAAGAGTAAAAAAAGGGACGAATCTCACATGGACGTATGGAAAATATTCCACACACTTATTTCAGCTTATTGTATTTTGAATTTCACTAAAAAAAATGACGTTATCGGACAAAATAATTGCTTCCATTCTTAAGCTTCTTTCCTTAGTAAATTTTATACTTTTTTTCACATTAATTTTTAGCTTTCATTTGGATAAATCTTTTTTTCAGACTAATTCTTGCAAAAAAACCTCCATTTTTTCAATGAAATCGATAAGACTAGTTGGTTCCGCAACAACTGCTCGATCCAATTCTTTGATAAAGCAACGATTTGACAACAAATCCACAATTGCTGTTAAATTCTATAAAAAAATAAGAAATAGCAAAAAGTACTAAAAAGGAAGAAAACAAATATATCAATTATTTTGTGAAACATTGTCTGTTGGATGGAAGGAAATGTTTTGAAACGTTATATTACCCATTCTGCAATATGAAATGGAATTTAAAATAAAGAATTTTAAATTGAAAAATTCTTTTATGTTCCCTGCTTAATTAGTTTCATATTCTGTTTATTCAGTTAAAATAATAACTGCTTGCCTTCTCTGGCATTTTACGCAAATTCGAAAAATATTAGATAACTGGACCAAAATGTTGAGATTGGATAATTGTTCACCAGAAAATGAGATTACTGTATGTAAATATTTATAACAATTTTTTGCGAAATACTTATTGGAATCGTTCTTAAAAAACTAAAATTTGATCTGTGCAATTTCAGTTTCAATCAATAATTTAGAATTCAATGTCAGAAATATTTCAAATTGAAAATAATAATTTCAGTTATTAATATATAAACATTATTAAAGTTAGCATTTTTACACAACTTGAAGGATTTTGGAATTTTATGGAACTTTTTTCGAAATAAAGTTTTTGCATTTTCTTTTGTATTGTTATTTCTGTGCGCATTTTCTTCCTGAAATTTATGTCAAATTAGAATAGGAAAATGAATAACCTTTCTAAAGTCGTGAACAAACACTGCTGGACGATTTGATCCAAATCGTGGTACACTAATCCTTTCATAATACTGTAAAATAATTTTAAATAAACTTTCTTTAATTATGAAACCTATTCCTGAAAATCAAAACTGATATTTCTGATAAGCGACACACAAATACCTTCGACGAATGATGCATTATTTATTAGCAAGCATTTCTCGATAGTTTATTTTTATATTTGAAATTATTGCAAATAAATAGAAAAGTTCATTTACTGGAAATCCTGATGCAACAACGCTTTCTTGGGCTTGTTTAAATGATGCGGAAAAATCTCTTCATCAATTATCAACTGTGTATGTACCTGTACGATAAAAATTGAAATAGTTTTTTCCGTTTCTTATTTTTTTCAAGTTATTTCATTAAATGGAAAGTTTTCCCATTTTAATTTTCCAACTATATTTTTCAACTTTTATCTTATTATATTTTGTTCAATAAATAAATTTGTTCATTTCTGTGCTCCAATTTATTTCTATAATTTCTTTTATTTTCTCTAAACAAACAACATTCCGTTCCTTTCGCAGAAACTGACGAATGAAATAAAACGAAAAAAATGCGAAAAAAAGAAAACAGAAAAAGAAGAAAAGACTTGAAAAAGAGATAAAATTGTCACTTTCACATAGCAAGAAGCAACGAAAAAAAAAATTTAATTTAAATATTTGCCCTCCTCAATTTTACATTATTTGAAAATTTATGGAAGATAATTCAAAAAAAGAAACGAAAGTTTGTTAGGTAAACTTCACAGAAATCAGTGATAAGGTTTTTTTTTTGTGATATACCTTAGGAGTGTTTGATGTTGGAAACTTACTTTTTTGAAAAGAGAGAGTGATATAAAATGAGGCAAAAAATTTTTCAATAATTATTAAGCATTGAATTTTGTTGATAATATATAAACAGTTGTGAAGTACGAAGGCAAAAAAGAAAAAAAAATTTAATAGATTTTTAAAGTTTGCGAGGCTTTGGCTAAAATTGATTCATTATTTGGTTGGGAAGAATAAAAATGACATTAAGAAAAGAACTAAACTATTTTAAGTTTAAAATTGTTGAAAAAATTCTTTAAGGAAATCTTCTTGTCGATGTAATTGCTTTAGCTAGGAACAATTTAAAAGTTTTTTTTTTTTTGTGGAATACTTGGGGTCCTTTGACTTTAGAAAACTATTCTAACTAGGATGAAATTTCTTAATGTGTCTTTTTTTTTATTATTTATTTAAACATTTTTATGAGAAATAACATAAAAAAAATATAACTAATAAGAAAAACTTTTTTGCATGTGAAATGTAAAAATTAACAGCGAGCCAAAAGTAGTCTATTTACTGAAAATTATCAAAGCAATTTGGCTTCTTAGATAATATCAGTATTCTTAAATATTCTTACTTCATCTGGATTAATTTCCACACTTTCTTCCATGTGCTCATTACGACCACGCTGAATGAAACTCGCTCCGCACCAACCGTAATACGTGGGACGACGATGAAGTTGTCGATAGAAAAAAGTGCCAGCCACAAATGAAGCTACTAGTAACCAAAGTAGTAAAAATATCATGCATAAACTTGTGAATCTTTTATACTGCCGTATTCGGGCCAATGTTCCGGTTTCATCATGTTGATAAACAGCCGAATCAACACAAACTGTTGCAGATCCTCTTGACTCCAATATTTTCTTCACTTCAGGTACCTTTTTTACTTTTGTAAATACCGTCATTATGCCTAAAAGTAATTGAGAAAGTACGAATTAATCGAATTCAACTAATCAGTAACTTATTTTCATCTACAACATTACTATGCAAATGAATGATATGATGCAAAGAAATAAATCAACGATTCATATATTTTATCAATATGCAAATCTATGTTAAACATATCGATAGAAATGTTAATTACATAAAACAAATAAAATTGAAAAAAAATTAAAAAAAACTAAATTGGGAAGTTTAATCAATACAGGTTATTGTCATAAAAACATAAGTTATTATTTCGGAAATGAAATGGAGATTTTTTTTTGGTGGGGACATTTTGTCTCTGTCAATCAACTAATCCAGTTCCTGCTGTCTTTTCGTTTTCAATTGCTAGCAACTGACTTTTAGAGTTCATCCTACTTTAACATTTTAGTAAATTTAAAAATAAAATTCAATCAGTAAAATACCAGACCAGACGGAAAAAAGATTAACGGATAGATAAATAGAGACTATCGATAATCCTAAAAAGTTATTCAGCAATGCCGCAAGATGTTCAATAAATCTTTTTCGTTATCATTACCTATATCTATAAACTGAAAGTATCTTCTTCAATATATCTCATTCAATTTGAAATAAAATGAAATTGAGCGTAATTAAGTAATTGAATTAAAATCATTAAGTTAAAAGGAGAAAAATATAGGTATGAAGATAATATTATTACATGTGCATTATCTATAAAACAATGAATTGATAAATAAATTGCAACTTACTTTCCTTAACTTCATCAAAATTTACTAATACAAAACTTAATTTATCGTCTTTCTTTTTTTAATTTGGCGAAAATTTACTTAGTTGTTAGCAGAATTACTTTTTATCTTTGGTAAGAATTAATTAATCTGAAACAAATGTCAAACATCTCAAATCATTAAAACCAAACATTTTCATTTGTGACTAAATACAAAAGTTTTTTCCCTATTCAGATTTTATTGACCGCAGTGACATGGAAAAAATTTTTCCAAAAAATTTAAATAAAATTTGATAATCACAAAATATTTCAAGTGAATATTTCTAAAATCAGAAAGATATTCGTATGAATTATACACTAATTTTGCATCAGACATGCTAAGATTGCAAGTAATTATCCCAGTTACAGCGTATTCCAAAATTAATCAGTAAGCTACTCAAAAATTGTTTGAAATTTGGAAGTTAGCAAAAAACAACAACCCAATACAAATCCACTGCATCCTGAGATGTATGAAAAAGTTGGTGAATTAAACGCTAGATTATTAATTTACATGAATTCAGCAATAATTATTTAAATTTAAGTAAAGGAGAAATAGGTTTCAACTTTTTAAACGATGATTTTTTGATTTATTCTGGTATTTCATATTTCATGATGAAATATTTTAAATAAAACAAGAATTTTAAAAAGCAAATATTACATATTCTTCGACGTTTTATAGCATGAAAAAAACCCTACATTTTATTTAACATTTTAATTTGAAAATAATAGCGACGATAATGACATCAAGATAATAATGGTAATAATGAATAATGACAATAATAATCAATGCTAATAATTAATAATTATTTAATAATAAAAAAAAGATTGCTTTGCATTGCAAAAGTGGATAAATTCGATATTTCACACTTTTTCATATAATCACATTGAATTTTAACCTCGTGCAATTAAATACAAATAAATTTTGAATATTATTCAATAAAAGAAATAATGATAATAATGAATAAAGGAAAAGTCTGAATATTAAAATATCCCGATGAAACTGAAACAAAATTTTTGCTTCCAAACTATTACTTAATTAAAATTAACGCTTCAACCATTTTTTCAACACTGCTTGATTAAGACTAACGATTAAGGCTTACTGGTTAAGTAAAACAAAAAAGGATGGAGGGTGGATTGAGGTTATCAATAATTTTCTTGGCTAGCAATAGCTATCTTTTTATGACTGATATTAAGCCTATCAGCCTATTGATATCTTGATCATTACATTTCATAATATCATTTCATGTATGCCAAAACTTTATTATAAAAATTTGCTTTTTCTAATTAAAATTTCAAGAAAAAAAAATGTTTGCTGCTCTTTGTTTAAATTAAAGATAAAGAATGAAAAAAGATTGGAGGTCTGAGACAATTTTTAGGATGAAAAAGGCCATAACCAATGATACTAAATGCGGTAGCATGCTTGATGTAGGCTGTTAGTACAATGCAAGAATATTATAAATCGAATTTGCTTCCTCTTTTCTCTCTCTCTTTTTCGTCCCTTTTACTCTTTTCTTCTATTACTTTATTAAGCATTTCTCCATTTAGAAGATTTGAAAGTTGTAGCTTAAAAGCAAGCAAAGCATATATTTACATCTTGTAAATAGCTCTAAGCTAAACAACCTCATAAACGATAAATAAAGCAACGTAGCACAGGTTTAAAGTATACTTTTATTGACTAAAATCAATCCATTATATATTTATACGTGAACAAGCTTAATATGTTCACATACGTAAACATATGCTCAATGGGTACGCATACGCATACGTAATACCCATATGTTGTCACATGGCTTTTCATTTCTCCATGCCTTTATTCATTCTTTCATTTAAGCTGCTTGTTAGCTCTGCAGTTTCAGTCTTACCTTCTCCTCCTTTTTTTCCAAACTTCATTATCAATTTTTAGCTTCTAATAATTGCAAAACTTTCATCTCTTGCTGCTGTTTTATTTATTTTATACTATAAAATTTAGAAATTTTTTTTTTTTTTTTACGTATATAACAATAAAGTGATATTAACAATTTAGAAGACATCCAAAAAAAAAAAAAGAAATTCGAAACATTCAATTTAAAGATACGATGAAAAATTTGGTTTGTTATTTGGTTGTTACTGAGATAGTTCTAGCGAAATTTATATTTATATATGTAGAGGATCGATAAAGCTATTAAAATAATGATTTGAGCTTAGAAATCACTGTAAACAAATATAGCAAATATATGCGTATTTAACAAAAAATGATTTTTTTCAATTATCACTTTTTTCCTATTCTTTTCTTCTTTTGCCATTTTTTTTTCATTTGATAATTTTAGCATACGTATCAATAAGTTTTCATTACTAATTTAAATATTTATTATTGTGATTTGAAAAAGTTCTCTTAAACAACGCAAATAAAAAAAAAGAGATGATTTAAATGATTTTTTTCTGAAATACAATTTAAGAGTTGAAGAAAAAAGGATAATTTGACTCGATTTTATAATTTAAAAAGTTAAAAAAAAAGGATAAATTGACTCGATTTTATAATTTAATTTGATTTAATTTTAAAAATATTAAAGAATCGAATATTTGATGCTTTTATTGTTGCAAACTTACCCATCGGTGATCATCTACGATAAGTTTATTATTTAACTGATTAACTATCAACAAATAAATATTAACAGTTAAATTTACGAATCTAAAGTTTAAAGTATTGATTGATTTGGACCTTTATATCACTGCGATTTCAGAAGCTTTCAAAATATGCCAAAAGATCACTGGAAGTGAATCTTTGATAATATCAATTAATGATTTAATCCAAGTATATTTATCGATCATAATCATACGCTAATTAATTAAAATATTAGCACGAAATAAGTGTTATAAAATATGAAATATATTAGAAATATTGTCATAATTATTATAAAATATGAAATTTGTTCAAGTTTTATTGATCGATCAAGATAATTCTCATATGCTAACATTAACTAAAATACTGAAATCATAAAAAGTATAATGAAATATGAAATATATTCAAGAATATTTCGTGTTTTCAGCAAATTCCATTAACAAATTCTTGAAATCAGCTATGTAATAATTGGTAAAACATTTGGAAAATTAAATTTTTTTTTTTCTGTTTGGCTGTGAGATTTTTCCACAATTTTCTTTTGGATAAAAGCAATCATTTGACTTTTTTTGTTTTTCAGCTTAGTAAATAAGCTATCCTTTATTATTTTTCATTTTGCAATAGAAAAGAATGGAGCAAAGTTATCTAATTTACCGTAGCATTCCTTACTTACTTTGAAGATTAGATTGTTCTGATTCATATGGAAAGTAATTCTCATAATGTTGATGAAACGATTAAAATAAAAAGATAATTAATTATATTTGAATCACTCCTTTAAAATGAAATAATGAAAAATTCGTGCGTCAATTTAGGTAACAACAGTAGATCTAATCATATCACCGTTTTAAGATGATCAATTTAAATAAGATTTCAATTTAAAATAAATAAGCATTTAAATCAGAATATGCTTGTTCAAACAATAGCTTAGCTGAAATTCATGATAGATGTGATATAATTAGCAATCACTTGGCTGAAATTTAGGTATGAGAATTAAAATGATAGCTGACATGGTAGGTGTGATAATTAATGAACAGCTCGACAGCTATCATTGTTAGGATGTCAGTCTTACTTAATCATTGTGATTATTTCTACGAACGAGAAATTTTTTTTTTCACATTAAAAAAATGAAAATTTTCACGTTTTACATTAATTAAAGCAACAATCTCTGATAAATCAGAAGCATTATTAATATATATAATTTGGTTATCCCGGAAATTATCGATTAATTGTGTAGCATTTGGCTTCTATAAGGATCGCTTAATCAAACTTTTGATCGTTTGCTTTCATTGGGTGACTTTTGAGAAGTTTTTGCGCAATATGGATGAGATACTGACCATAGATCGTTCAGATTTTTTCTTGACTTTCGAAGAATTGGAAAGAAATGTATGTGTATGTATGATCTGTGCATATTATGTATATATATCTTTGTATGTATGTATAGAAGTCTTCAAATATTAATAAGTTATTTGATATTTTCAGACACTTTCGTTCATTTCAACCCTTGCGTTTCGTTCTTCCCTCTTGGGATCTAATTTTTTTTAATATTTAAAATATTACGATTGAAATAAACTATTAATTTAAACTAAATTTTAAAGTTAATTAATTTGAATTAATTCAGGAGTTACATCTTGTTTGTTCAACTAATTATTCATTTTAGGGCTTTTTTTTTTTTTTTTTTTTTAACAGTTTTTTTTAAAATTAAAATTAAATATATGTTGGGCTTTATTTATATAACGTAGAAATGAAAGTTAGCACTGATTTCTCTCACTATACCAATTATATATTTCATTTTGTTATTTCCCAATTAAGATAATAATATTTTCCCAATCGAGCTTATACAGGTCGAATAGTAAATATGATCTTGTATATATAATCTTGAAAAGAGAGAATGACAAAGCCTAATTTTGCAATAAGTTTAAACGAAAGATTTAAGTCTTCAAAAATTTCGATATCTAACTGACACTAAAATTTTGCTCAAAAATTTCAACAAAGACTCTTCCTATTTTACCATCATTTTATCATTATTATCAGATCTCATCAAATCTTTTTGATATAATCTTATCATTATATTTCTTGCTTCACATCTTATAACAATTACTAATAACTTTTCATTGATATTATCGAATTGCTATTGCTATCTATGATTATGCTATCTTTATCATATCATTATCACTATCAATTGTAAATTAAAATGATTGCAATTCTAACCGTAATTGTTTATCTAAACAGTACTACTGATTATAACCTAATTCTGAAAGATCTTTCAATTCGATCTGTTTTGCAGTAGCCAGTTCAAACCATTTTATCCGTCTCTTTTTCAACTCTTCAAATATCAGCAAAATCGATAAACTTATTATTCTCTCTCTCTCTCTCTTTCCCCTATAAAATCATATAATCTTTTTCTTCTCGATAATTGTCAATAACATAATTTCTACCAGACAACTGACAATCGTTGTCACTGATTGTCACGAAAATGTCACAGAAATAATCAAAAAATAAATAAATAAATAAAAGAATAAACTAACATTTTCATTTGTATTTTGCTAATTAAATATATTTTTCCATTTCTACCACTAATAATTCAATTAATTATTCACAGACTTTTTCTAACTTTTTTTCAAAATTTCTTCTCATTTTGATAAACAAAATGAGAAAAATTAAAATAAATAATGATGAATTTTATTGAAGATTGATAAAATGTTTAACATGTTATTGTTATATGTGTATTTGAATTATTTAAAACATAATTTTTTTAAAAATTTAAACTTTTTTTCTTTTTAAAAACCAAACATACAATATTTTATTAGTGGTGAAAAAATAAAAAAACCTTTTATCAGCCAAAAGAAAAGAGTTTTTTTTTGTTTACCATTTAGATGTATATAAGATCAATTGGAGCAGATATTTCACTGAATAATAGGAGAGGAAGAGAAAAAGAGAAATTTCAAATCGATGATTTTATTGGTAAATTAATGCGCACTTGGAAATAATATACAAAATTTTATTACTGTTAACATAGTTTTGTTAATGCTTAATTTTACAATTTTACAAACTTTTTTGTTTCAAAAATCAAATTTTTATTTCATTTTTTTTTTTTTTTTTTTTAAATTTGAACTAAATAAATAACATTTGAAAAGCGTTTCTGCATTACTTCAAATAGTCGATAGTTTTGTTCTTTTCATTCTTATCGTGTCGTAAATTTCCCATTTGCAGTAATGTTTTTTTTTTTTTTGACATAATATCGATTTGCCTCTAAATTCAAACAGTCATTTTTTCTTCTTTTTCTTAAAAAACTCAATTAATTTTGTGCGGAACAATGTATGCACAAAAAAAAAAAAAAAAAAAAAAAAAAAAAAAAAAAAAAAAAAAAAAAAA
>JARVGP010001678.1:0-12307 GCA_029876185.1 Mansonella ozzardi | reverse complement strand
TTTTTTTTTTTTTAAAAAAAATTTTTTTTTTTTTTTTTTTTTTTTTTTTTTTTTTAATACTCTAATAAAATTAATGAAATGATTCCAGACTGAAATAACTTTAAGAAAAAACATTTATTCATAATAACTTTAAGAAAAAACATTTATTCATATACACACATCCAACTCAAACTGTTTGAGTTACAATTTACTTTAACTATTGAACTATATATAAACTAAGAAAGAAAATATGGTTCTTCTTCACTTGCTACTTCCTATTAAGTAAGTGGCTTTACAGTTAATTTATCAGAATAATATACTAATACAAATTTAAGACTAGTCTCAACCATTTGCTTCAAAAACTGTGACGATAGCTACTTCCTATTAAGTAAATGACTTTACAGTTAATTTATCAGAATAATATACTAAAACAAATTTAAGACTAGTCTCAACCATCTAACTTGAAAAGCTGTGACGACAACTATTTCCTACTACTATTACTACTACCAGTATTTCTACGCTGCTAATAAAAATACTACAATAACAACTATTACTACTAATTGCTACTATACTACAACAGCAGCAGCAACAGCAAGTAGCAAAATTTTCGGGTGCCAGCCTGAGCCAACCTATAGCCGGCATTATAGCCCCTCCTTTCTACTACACCTCTCTCCTTTGATTGTTGAAATTGTCAACCCCACCTTTATCATCGTGCTACATGACGAGAGTCCAAAAAGTATGAATATGCTATTGAATTGAAATGAATGAATTTCGGGAAAGAAGAGAAGTGCGTAGTGGAAAATTCCTAAAATAGTCGCTCATCGTCTTACACTTTTATTTTTTACTGATATTTTCATCTATTGTATCATTCGTCGTTTTATCTGTCACAATTACTACTTTGCATTTTCATTATTTCAATTAAACCAAAATAATTGAAACAAAAAAATTTCGTTACACAATACTTTTTGAAATAAATGAAAATAACAAATGAATATTGATAGGAAGAAAAACAATAAAAAATAATTCAAACTGCTGTATTAAATTAAATTACAGTATGAAAAGATTACAAAATATGAAAATTTAATTATGAGAAAAGAAAAAGAGCTGCAAAATTGATTGATGTGCTATTGGAAAATTTTAGAAATCATTTTATGTTGATATTAGAAGATGTTAGAAATCAATTGATGTAATAATGCTCCAGATGTTAGCGATCATTGAGAAAAATAAGAAAGCAATTTTAAAGATTGCTTAAAATAAAATGGTAATGTGCGAAAATTAAGCCTATGAAAATTCATAGGGACTTAAACAACACTTTATAATAATTGGCCTGGAATTGATTGTAGAACACAATTGATATTCTTTTATAAATTCCATTATTTGTCAGCTGTGTCACCGTCATCATAAATGCTCAGCATTGATATTCGCAAGACCGAACTGACTGGTGAAATTGGTTGATACTGATGAGAAAAGTTGAACTTCATTTATTCATACCTGGCAGTTGAAAATTTACCCATCAATTAATCAATCTTTGCTTTAAAATCTATCAAGCAGCAAGTATTTAACTAATTTAGAATAGAAACATAATTTGAAGTGATATTTATACTGCAGACAAAATCTAGATTGCAATATTTCAGTCATTTCTTAAAGATTACAGTTGATTAATGCCGGTTAATGCTTAAACATAAATTATTTCCGGAATTGATTAAATAAAATTTAATGAAACCTGACAAGTAACATATTGAAATAAATAATCTTCAGGATCAGTAATTTATGCTCATTTCTGTTAGAATAGGTTAGGTAGACTTTTTCGCCTAGTTATAACAGATCATGCTGCAAAACATGATGGTGGTACCGGGGTGCAGCCAGTCACAGCTGTCTCCAAGGTCACCTGTACCTGCATAACTCTCTTTCAATCCTCTCCCACTTTCCGCTCTCTCCAACCTCTAAGGACTACTTTCTACAAATATAATATTTCATATGCGTTCATCATCATCTCACTCATCAACATGATAAATACCTGTCATTATTGTTTGTACACTTAGTTACACATAAACATACAAACATTTACACACACACATACACACACATACACATACACACACACATACACACACATAAACACACACATACATATATATATATATATATATATATATAACATATAGTTACATGTTAAGTAGTTTTCTCTAAAGATATCGAAGTTGTAGAATGTTTTTTTCAAAAAATATCCAAAATTCCACAGTTATTTTTGTGTACGAACAAGAAATTATTGGGATTGTAATGAGTGAATTCAACACAAACTATTCATAAGTGATTTTTTCACTTTGAAGAATTTTTATTAATGAACACTGCGAAATGATTAATCCTAATGGTAAGAATGTGTTTTAACTGATCGGCAAAAAAAGAATAGCTGAAGTTCATTTATTTTCTATGCCTAAAGGAACAGTTTTATGTAAATGCGGGGTTTTAAATAAGAGTGAAGTGAATGGACAATCACATTCACTTACTAACCTTGACTGTTCATTATCAACAAACGAATGAAGAACGGGAAGTGCAGCGAAGACGGGATGACGGATTATCTCATCACTATTTCTTGACAGCATACAGGTGACAACTGTACAACCTGGTACAAAACATTTTCGCTTCTTCTTTTGCAAATACTGTCACCGAAGCGGCGGCTTCTTGATATGACAATTAACGTTCTTTTTTTCCACTCCGCTACTATTGTTGTTGCTGTTGTTATTTTTGCTGTGTTGTTTTTGCTGTTGTTATTTTTGCTTTTGTTGTTTTTGCTGTTGTTGTTTTTGCTGTTGCTGTTTTTGCTATTTTTATTTTTGCTGTTGCTGTTTTTGCTATTGTTGTTTTTGCTGTTGTTGTTTTTGCTGTTGTTGTTTTTGCTGTTGTTGTTTTTGCTGTTGTTGTCTTTGCTGTTGTTGTTTTTGCTGTTTTTGTTCTTCTTCTTATTCTTGTTATGTTCTCTCAAATTTAGTAGAAATGGAATATGATAAAATGAATAATGATTATAAAGTTAAATTTATTATACTTTCCTAATCTACGATTGAAATCTCTCGAGCCCTCGTCACTTATGGATGATAGCAAAATTAACTTAATGCCTTTACTGCAGTGCAATTTTTCAATAATCCCAATCAAATCAACGCTTATCAAAACATTGCCTATTTCTTTTAGTTAATTATTCAGTATTTTATTTTTTATCGAATCCTGGAAATTTATTCTTTAACGGATGAAGAAAATTTTTCAAATTAAAAAAAAAAAGTATCACGAGGAAGCACAATTTTACCTGTTTGTTTTTCGATAATTTTTCAACGTTTAGAAAGATTTCGTTCCCATTTTTTCATTTATAAGTATTAAATTCAGCGATGGAAATTTGATTGACCAATTGACCAATTGGCTCATCAGTCAGGATTAAAATGGCAGAGAAGTATATAATTTTCATATTTGAAGCGTCCAAATGATTTTGGATTAATAATCGATAGATCAAAATACTTCAATCAAGTTCATTCTGCATTAGAAGTTACTTCTGATATTTACGATTTCAAAATATTGATTTTAGATATAATCAGTTATTTATGGTCATCCTGCAAAGCAAAAAAAAGAAAAAAAAGGCACGAAATGAATATTTCATATTGAATTGTCAGTTTAAATACTAAAAAAAAATTCCTTCAAAAAAAAAATTATAATTACTAAAAATAAAATGTTATAACAAACAAAAATAATTCAATGTAAAATGAAAGCAGAACAATGTAACAACAAAAATTGCTTATTCGTTAAATAATTATTAGAAACAAACTAAATAATGGCAAACCCCTTCAGTCTCTTTTTTTCGTTATCATTGAATCATTTAGCTAATTACCATAACAGTCAATCTAATTAATAGTTTTTAAATTTTACATGAAAATTCCAATCTCATTATAAGTGTTATGAATTGGTATGTAAATTTTTAGATAATGATGAAAACTGTTTTAATAAAACTTTTTTCAATGAACTGAATTGCTTTCTAAGTGAAATCAAATGTATTTATGGAAAATCTTGCTCAATTTATCTATGAACGATACGATAATCTATATCTCACAGTGTTAGCAATTTCACTTAATTAATGCAAATTAGTGAAGAAGAGCAATTTATGAAATTAAATTCATTTCTGGGAAGTTTTATAAATGATAAACAGACCGGTTTAGAAGTTTGTAAATTTGTAAGACTAACCATGCAGCGCAATACAATATGAGCTTGATCATCATAAATAGCCGACAGCCAAGTATGGCTAAGATCAGAATATTTGTAGCTGTGATTCAGAAAGTTCCATTTTCACAGACTACTTCTAAAAGTTCAACAGAATATGATCTAATGTTTGGATGCTCGAAAAAGTGCTTTAGAAGCAGTGTTAAAGTTGATTTGATAATCACTCTCGCTATTCACTTATCTCTAGTAAGATGATGAGTTTAATCAGTGTATGTATTTAATACAGATCGATGCTTGCCTGAAATGAAATTTCAATCTTAGGCCTATAGGCAAGATCTATGTGCGTAGGAGGCAAACTTCACTTTCATTATCAAAATATCATTTTCAACCTTGACTCGAAATCATCTTTCAACATTTTCACTTCATATTAAATGTAATGCGGGTCAAATCCATAAAATAAACGATCACACAGGAAGAGTAAAAGTGCAAGTTAAGAAATTATTTGTCAGTTACCAGATATTTTGCATTAACATTTCAGTTCCTGAAAAAATCATTATAATTCAAAATGTTAAATGAATGAAAAAAAAAAGAGTGCAACTTGAAATCAGTTTTCCGGAATTAACATTTCGAAAATCGGCTTTGATATCAATATTTTCCTAACAGTTTCATGATCGTGGTATGTGAAAAGATAAACATATTAAATTCATTAAAAAAAAAAAAAAGAAAAAGAAAATGGATATTTTCTAAATTACCTGAAATGAAAGAAATTTTTGGATTTTAGCAAATAAAACATCAGAAAAGCATTTGAGCTTTTTGAGCATTTGAGCATTATCCTTCCATATAAATTATAAAGTCTTTGGAAAAGTCTTTCGCTTTTCAAACTTTTCAATCATATCCTATTCCCAATAATACTTCCGTATATGCATTGAAAAATTCACCGCCGAACAAAAGAACAAAAATAGGACGGATTATGACGATAGTGAGAATCGGATTTATTTCATTGTTTTATTTCTGATAATAATCTGCATTCATAGAAATTATTCCGACAAAAATATCAAATTATTATTCATACAGATAATAATCTTAATGAATTTTATTTTAATTTGAAATTTGATCGAGAACATAAAAGATTGCTGAAAAGAGAAAACATATTGACCTAATTGATTTATCGGAAATAAATAAAACAAAATGAAAACAATACACGAAGAGAATTTATAAAATTTATTAAAGTGGCAATTAACAGTGGATTGAACAGTTTGACACAGATATTAATTGTCCTAACATTATGATGAAATGAGGAAGACCATATGGTTATTTTCTCATTTATTTCTTCCTGGTCATTTTTCAGATGGTCAGCATTAACTCATTTTACACACTCCAATTTTATCCATCAAAAGAAAATCTTTCTTTTAAGAATTGTAAGTAAAGAATATACGAATGTGGATTTTTTCTTCAATTATCTTAAATTTTATCATTTATTATGTCTAATAAAGCCTAAAATAATTGAGTCATGTCTTTCCAGAATATTCAGGATGTGCTTGCCATAAAAGAGTTTTTGAAGCTGGATATACATTCACAGAAGTTTTTGAAAAAAAAGAATTCAAAAAGATTCGCAGAAGAACATGTGTCAAAGTTTTTCTGAGAGAGAGAGAGAGAGCGAAAATGTTTTATTACTTTCTATGCTTGAAAGTTTATATTTTCAGTGCATCTCTCTGCTCGCCATACTTTCTCTTAAAATAGATGAAAAAAAAAAGAATATTTAAAAGTTTTTGTAAAGTAAAATTTAGTACATTTCAAATCATTATTGTACTAATTTTTTTTTCAATTTTGTTAAAATTAAATTTTTTTCCTCCAACAATTTGTCAAACTCAAATCAGTTTAATTTAGTTCAATCAAATTTTTTTCTTTTCAATTCAATTTCTTTTTTAAAAAATTATCTCACAAATAACAATATGATTTTTTTTAAATATTTAAAGATTTCTTCAAATATTTCTAGAAAATGAATAAGCTAATACTGATTTATCTGAATAGCAATAATCTAAGCTATCCTAATAAGGATGCTCGAAAAAAAAAAGAAAAAGAAATTATTCACTAATATCCACATGATTGTAATAAATTAATTATTGCTATATGTCTTTAACTATGTGTCCTATAGCCAATTACTGCCATGTGTACTGTAGCTATATGTCCTGTATTTCAACATGTATGGTCGTAGACAAGGTAAAACAGTAATGCATACATTAAATTTCCATCATTGTATCGATCTGTTTCCCACGAATTTGCAGGACGTTCCAGCTATAGGAAAAAAATGTCATCAATCATCGAAACCATAATTTCCATTTTAATTCAAAAATCCTATTTTGTTTACTATCGTAAATATTTATCAATATTGAACAAATAAAAATTATTCTAATTAAAAGTTCAGAAATGAAGTATTGCTAGAATTACTTTTTCAATTTTCATAATTACTACAATTAAATCATCCTCTATACACTAATCTATTGCTCATTCATTCATTGTTAGCAATGTGGAGAAATAATGATACCAATCAAACATGGCTATCATTGGATCATATATTTACAAACACTTCACTAGGCCAACGTATGCTATATTTGTTTAAATTAAACAATTTACGATATACGTATTATTTGATTACACCGAATGAAACAATGTTTGAAACTATAAATGAAGTACCTAACTATACTGTACAGGTAATTAATATCAATAGAATCATTATCCTATTGCTTATTTCCTTTATTAGCAAAGTTTTATCTTTTTAGTTATAAATTTGGTATTTGTTATCACACAATTACAGATTCCTTTAAATATCGATAATAATTATTAACTATTTTATTTTCATATTTTAATTATTAATTATTTTATTTTCATACTTTTGTCAAACACGAATAATTACTCCAATTACTTCATTTATAAAAGAAGAATAAGAATTTTTCGGAAATAATATTTTCCGCATTATTTGGCCATGAATCTTACCACAAAACGAGGATGTTTGTTAGTGAATCAGTTGGGATTATCGATTACTAAATTAAATTTCATATTAAAGTTAAATTTAAATAAGCAAATAATTAATTTCATAATAAATCTTAATTTCTAATTTATTGTTACATATAGCACAACAATTTTTCAATATTTTTTCCTACCTTCAACAATTTAAAGTTTGATTTTGAAAATTATCAAAGTCCTTTCTTGTCCACAATATCCGTGTATCTGCTAGGTTAGTCTTTGGTGGATGCTATTTATCGGAATGGAATTTTGTTTACTATGGCTACATGGATATGCCGACCGATTTGCTCTAAACGATACCATAACATCATTTTCTGCTGGTATTCTTTCACAATGTTTCAAGTAAATTTTCGTCACATCTTTTAAAAAGAAAAAAAAATGAAATGAATTAGCCGGTAATTGATGTAATTAGTTCAAAAAGTGTAATGTTACTCTCTGATCAATTTTTCTTCATTAACTGAGAGATGACACGATATTTTTTCTCCAGAAAATTAGGTGATATTCCAGAAATCCTGTCAACAAAAGATACCTCTATCATATATTGGAATATTCAACAAATGTTCTCTTTTTTTTTTTTTTTGTTTTGATCATTTCATTCTATTAGCGTATATGTTTTCATAAATATGTAATAAAAGAATCAAAGGTTAAATATGTTGTTGAATAATTTATTGAATATCTAAGCGTATTTGTGAAATTTAAATTTGTGTTTGAAATTTGTTATATTTGTATAGTTTAAATTTACTACTTGTAAAATTTAAATTTATATATTCATGTTTAAAATTGTTTATAGTTGAAGTTTCAAATTAATCATAGCTGACACTTTAAGAATATAACAAAGTAAAAAAGGAGAAAAATTTAAATACAATTAAAGTCAAGTGAATATTCCCTTGACTGAAAATTATTGAAAGTAGGAATAAATGAAAACTTGTAGGAAACTTATCCTGTCGTTGTAATCAAATCTAACTTCAATTTAACTCATAACAATTTAGCAAATCAAGCAATATATTACCAAGGTTTACTTTGAGCTCTAAAGCCAATTGCAGCATATATTGGTTGATTAATTTTTTAAATTCTTAAAATTAAATTTCATGATTTTTTTTTGCCTCACACATCTTTTCGTTTATTTTAAACGTTTAACTGAATAAGCAATGAAGTATTGCAACGAAGCAATTATCACAAATGATTAACTCAGATATCCAATCGGGTGACATAGAGATACGTAATTCATAAATTGCTGCTTTGAAATTACTTTTAGAATCAATGCCGAGAAAAGAGAAGAAAAAAAAGAAAAGAAAAAGGAAAAAAACTGCTTCTAATGAAAACTACTTTAAAATTTTCCAATTAAAGTTTATTATAGATTTGGCAGTAAAACGATAGCAATATTTGCTTATGAATATATTTGGAATAATTTTCGCTTAATCGAAAATTCCTGGAACTCATCGTTTACATGGATTTTTTGCTTCGTTTTTCAGGATTTTATGTATTACCTTGGACATCGCGCTCTTCATGATACGTCTCGTTCAATTTGATTTATTCCGAATTTTAATTAGTTTTTTTTTTTTTTTTTTTTTCAAAATTATCATAATATATGCATTTTGTAAGAAATATGTATTTCTCGAGAATTTGATTTTAAATTTCTCATTTTTTACAAATTGGATTTTTATGGGGTTTTCATAGTATACATCATAGTTCCGAATATTTTAACTATACAACAGCTCTACGACAAGCTGCTCTTCAAGGTTAGCACATTTCAGTTACTACTACTAAATCAGGAAATATTGGTACATATAAGACGAATTGATGAAAACAACGCTTGACAACAATTAAATTTTTTTTTATATATATTAAACAATTTCTTATTAATTTATAATTTTTTATTAGAAATAATTTTTTTGATTGCGTTTTCATTTTATATACATTAAATATTTTCTTATTTAATTTCTATTTTTTTGTTAAAATTAGTTTTTTATGATATTTACAGCTCAAACGAACTAAATTTATTTCAACAAAAAAAATTGAAATTAATTAAAAAAAAATAAGTTGAATTTTTTCTATCAGCTTAAAAGTTTCGAAATATCTTAAATCAATACAGACCAATGTCATCATCTATAAAGATAATCACTGTAGTGTATTAAATAATTATAATTTTAATCCTGATAAAGAAAATTTACAACCACGTAAATTTTCAACTATTATATAGTTATTTAAAATTCTATCCAATTTTTTTCAGATATTGGGCTTGCATTATATGATATTCTACAGGCATTTTTTATACCGCCATCAATATTTTTAGTTCATCGATATTTTAGCGAAATTTATCAATTTACCTTACATACTACTGTATCATTTTTTCTTTCCTTTTTTTTAAGTTTAATTTTTTACAAGAAATATTAGAAAATTTTCCAAATAATATTTATTATTATATTGTTGAATGCAGTAGAATAATGAAAACTAAGTTGTGATTGAAAAAATTGAAAAAAACTATTTTATCATCTTGTAATTTCTATACTGTTTGTAGCGTATCTTTCAAATACAGTGTATATTTTTGAAGTGTTGAATTATTTGATAAATATACAACACATATCTACTTATCAGATCACGTAACGTACGCATCACATACACGCAACGAATAAGATGCGTATCAGATACGCACGTATAGCATATATTTCAAATGTTGAATTATTATTTGATAAATGTATTTTGCAATGATTGATTTTGAAATGTGAAAAAATATTTTCAATCAATTTAACTCTTTATTTAATATTTGCTATTGCAATTTTTTATCAATTAGATTGATCTATAAGTTTGCTTTGTTTGGAAAGATCATTAAAGAAACAGTATTAAATAGTTCTTAAATTTTGAAACAATTGCAGTTATTTGATAATTATGGCAAACTTGGAATTATCTTCAATACACCATCACATCATCGTGTTCATCATGGCCGTAATCCCTATTGCATTGATCGTAATTATGGTGCAGTACTGATCGTATGGGATAAAATTTTTGGCACTTTTGAACCAGAACGTCAAGCTGAAAAACCGATTTATGGTACGGTTAATCAAGAAATGACTTTCAATCAGTTTTATCTTCAGGTTCGCAGGTTTTTTTTTTGCATTTTTTTTGAATTATTTCAAAATACACTCATTTCAAAAGAAATTTAAATTTGATTAAAAATTTATAATCGTTTTTTTATAGGATGAATGTAAATTAGCAGTATTTAACATCAAAGAACTAATCATTAAAATACCAATCATAGTATATTTTTAAATTTTTTTTTACATCAAAATATTTTTCAGTTTCATTCCTTGTATAATGTACTATTTATCAAATGGCGAATGAGAACGGAAAAAAATGAATCGGTATTTCGAGGGATTGAAAAATTAAAGGCTATTTATTATCCACCAGTATATATGCCTGGCATGAAAGTGCAGCGATATTTTCATTGGTACACAATGACTGATCATGAGGAAAGCATTCCATCGGTGAAATTAAATTCATCTTTTCGAAAGATTTCTTTTTTTTAATTTCCAATTAATGCTTATTTACAAAAAGGAACGGAGAACAACAACCGAAAAATTTCTCATTTTCAAACTTCATTTTAAGCAAATAAAATTTATTTGAATAAAAATCAAAATAAATTTAGGTTGAAAATGCAATAATCCGTTACAATCCAGAGATTCCTTGCTGGAAAAAGATTTATTGTTTTGGACATTTCCTATTGTTATTAGCCGTATTTTTTCATTTCGAATTCGATCGCTCACAATTAAGCTATTTTAATTTCAGTCTTAAATTAGCATTTTTCATCATAACAATTCAATGTCTGGCAGCTTTTTTTGATCAGAAGTTTGTTGCCTTATTTTTTTTTATACAGATCAAAACAAATTACAATTGTTTCACTACATAACTTCACAACAAATCTTTCGAACCTTACATTTGTAAGAAATCGTCTAAATTTATTTTACATTATCAAAATTTTCAAATTACACCAATTTCACTCGTAAAATACAACGCAAATATCTTAACTAAGTTAATGGTTGGATTAAGCTTGATAATGAATTGAAAAAAAAAAAAAACTTATTATTGATTGTATCTATCGCGTGTATTCGAAAATGTTTGATCTTGATCCTTTTTAAATATTTGATTCGAAAATCAAAAATCTCCAAAAATATATGAGAATTAGAAAGAAAGAATATACCGGATCTTACCAGAATGTACCAGTTTTTTTTTTTTTTTTTTCAATTCATTATCAAACTTAATCCATCCATTCAGTTAGCTAAGATATTTGCAAAACTCATTCGAAATTTTTAGATCATCTAAAAATTTCGAATGAGACCTATGATCCATAATTGTAGAACACTGATAAGAAATAAAACTGTAGTCTATTTGTTGCCAACCTGAAAATAGAATATTATGTCAAAATTACCATTCATGAATAACAAAAAATAAAGAGAACACTACCTATGAAATCTCTTTTTTGACATATGACATGAATCTACAATATTACTTGAACGTAAATCATGATAAACGGAAGAGACAAAATTATTACATTATCATTTCAGAGAGTAAAATTTTGCAATTTAAAGATTAAAAAAGCAAACGAAAGTCCACTCTTCCTTACCGACCACAGTTAAGCATTTAAGAATTTATCCTTTACTGAAACTTGTTTCCTATTTTCTTAAGTAATCATTAGGTGCATTTAAAGTCCGAAATTCAAACTGCTTGATACTAAAGCAATTTTCAGATATTATGCATCATATCTGGAAATTTTGCGATGTATTGGTGTAACAGCATATTACGTTTATATTATCACCGATCCTACAGGTTTACAACCAAATAGGCTATTCATGATGGCAGTTTATATGTCAAGCGCAGCATTCTGGAGTATCTATATCGTTTTTGTATCAAATGTAAGTATGAAACAGAAAATAATTTGCAGAACAAAAAGTTAACTATTAATTCATTTTAAAATTCTTCATTGATTGTATCCGTAAATAGAATATGAGAAAATTAAGGAGCCTTTTGTTTTTCAATAATTGCCATTTCCTTTAATTTATTAGATTATACTCCAAATTGATTGTGTTCCCAAAAAAAAAAAAAAAAAAAAAAA
>JARVGP010001677.1:0-12348 GCA_029876185.1 Mansonella ozzardi | reverse complement strand
AATTATTTTTTTTATTTTTTTTTTTTTTTTTTTTATTTAAATTTTTTAATTTTTTTTTTTTTTTTTTTTTTTTTTTTTTTATTTTGAAATCTTATTTATCAAAAAAAAGTAAACAAAAGAATTTTCGACAAGCTTTCTGAAAGATTTAAATTTATTTTTCTTCCTCATTCTTTTTCTATATATACGCATGTCAGTAATAATTTGAAAAAATAATATAAACTTGAAATGTCACAATGACTTAATATTAAGTTATAAATTTATAAATATGTGATTTTTAAAATTGTATTTAAAATTTTGTAAAAAAACCGACATCTAAATTGGAATCATACAAAGATCTAATATCAAAAGCCTAATACTCACAATAATTAAATGAATTAATCAATTTCAGTTTAAATAGTAATAAGAAGTTTTACTTTCTTTTACCAATTCAGAAATGTTAGCTCGAAAGAATTGTCAAAAATTGAATTTGGTAAAGAAGTGACATATGTAAAGAAGATGCCTAAGGTACCGCATGGTGCTATTATTCGTGATATTTCCATTTGGGGTATTTGGGTTGCATGTATTGGTGCTACTTTCGGTTTTCAAGTGTTTTTCCAACAAGGACCAATGTATCTTAATAAAGTTTGTTTTAATTTTTTGAATTAAAAATTGAAATGAATATTCTCTCACTCCTTCGCTTTCTCTCTCTCTCTTTCTCTTTTATCTTTTTACGTACATTAATCTATTTAATTGATTTATTTAAAGTGATTTATTTAATTCCAGGTCAGATATTAAAATGTAAATTCGTTTAATTTTAGGTGTTAAAATTTACCATAGAAGAAACTGGCATAGTATCAGCATTATCAATGATGCTATCGATTACTGTTAAAGTTCTTGCTGGCCCATTAAGTGATCATGCAATTTGTTGTGGTGAAAAAACCCGTGTAATGCTATTTACCTTTGTTTCTCAAGGTTATTTAATTTATTTCCCTTCTTATTGATTTTTTTTTCTACATTTTAAGAAAAAATTAATTTTTCGTTTTTCATTTAAACTTCAATAAATTATATTTCAGTGAATAATTAATTTATCCGATTCTAACTGATTCTTCTTATTTTTATCAGTCTTTATTAATTTTTAATTACTAACCTATATTTCATATAAACTTTAATAAATTTGCACGATTTTTTATTTTGGAAATTAATTAATTATTTATCTGAAATTCGTATAATATACTACTTAATTCTTGTGAAATTTTACCCAATAATAATATTTATTTGATTATTATCTTTCAGTGTTTTTCAGGTTCCATGGTAGCGTGCTTTATATTCTTAGCATTGGTACCAGCAAATGCCGATAATTTAAGTCAAATAGCATTTATATTAGCAATAGGATTTAGCGGACTAAATTGCGTGGGTGTAATTAAAAGTGCACAATTGGTAAATAAGAATATTTTACATTCCTTATCATAATTTTTTTAATGATATGTATTTTCCATTAAACTGAGAAAATGCTCTACATTTCGATAGCTTTATATTATATTATAAATTTTTTTTTCATGCACTATGAAAATGAATATTTGATATGCTTATTTATATAATTAGATTTTGATCTATTAAATAACTAATTGAACTAATTAAGTAGTTGGGCAAAAAAAATACCAATTTTAGGTAGCTCGCCAACACATACATTTTGTTCTGTCAATCATCTCAATTATTAATTGTTTGGGAAATCTAATCATACCATTATTTGTATCATTTGTTGCACCAGATAATACTGCTGAACAATGGTAAAATTAATTAATTATAATTAATCACTCTCGTTCGTTAAGCATATATCCGCAAATAATAATATTATTGATTAGAATGTGTATTTGTATTATATATGTTGATAAATTCAAGACCAATAATTAATACATTTAGTCTATTAAATAATTAAATAATCATTTTAGTATGAAATAATTTCCAAAAATTTACCCATTCCATTTATCACAATAGCACCAATCATTTCAGAATTTACACTCAAATGATCATTTCCAATTAATAAACAGTTAATAAACAAAACAGAAAAACAAATAAACAAATTACTGACAATTTTAATAATTACTTTTGATAAAACTTTCTTCTCATTTTCATTTTCTTTTCATTTCTTTTAAAAAGAAATTTTTTTTAAAAAATAAATTTATTTTTTAAAAATTTGTTTTCCTTTATGACTTTAGAAAAACTGAAAAAACTCAATTCTCAATTTTCTGTTTCAGGTCAATAATTTTCTTTACAATTGTTGCTATAATGATTGTTAGTAATGGTTTCTTTTTTGGTGTTGGCGAAACATCACCAGCTTCATGGACTAAAGTGAACAATCAACAAGTATACTCAGCTAATCAGCCTGAAATGACTACTGCTGCGATAACGCATTGATAAATTTTGTAAAACTATCATTGATAAGTTTTAAATTATAAATAATCAGTATGTATTTTGTTTGTGCATATTTAATAGAAATATGAGGAAAAAAGAGCGTTATTTGTACGGTTGCTTTAAAATTTTATTTGTCATTTCAGCTTTCACTCATTTCAACAATTCACATGTGCACATATTGACATACATATGTATGATTAGAGGAATCATATGAAACTGATATTTGATAAAGGCAAAATAATCATTCCCTCTTTCTAATACAAAAAATACATTTGAAATATTTATGACAAAAGTGTTTTGAAAACAAATACCTATAATAATTGTTTATGTCACTTTCGGAAAATACATGCAACTATCAAATGTATGTCTGATAGCATAAAGAAAATTATGAATATCATTTGGAAATCATGTGAGTGGCGCAGAAATTATGTATACCATAAAGGAAATTATAGAAATCATGAATCGATGGTGGAATCATAGGCATCGCGGGATGAAATTATAGTTATCGTGCAGGAGCTATTGGTATTATGTACGAAAACCATAGATATCACAGCGAAGATTATGAGTATCGTGTGGGAAATTAGAGGTATCGTAGCATAAATCGTGCATACCGCAAAAGAAATCATAAATATCATGAATGATGTCAATCATTGAAACCGAGACCGAAATTATGGATATCACGGGAGAATATTATATATATCGTAGAGGAATCACAGGTATTATGCGTCAGTAATATAGATATCTCAGTGAAATCGTAAATATTATAAAAGAAATTATAGATATCATGGTAAAAAATTACAGACATCACAGATATGAGACCATATATATATATAGCAGAGAAAATTATGGTAACATAAATGAAATTATAGATATCAAATAGAAATAATGAATAACACGACGTATTATTGGGCACCCAATTGTCTAAGGTAACATGAGGAAACTATGGGTATCATTAGGAAAGTCATGGATATCATGACGAAAATTACGGTATCATACCAAAACGATTCAAATATTTGCATAATTTGCTTAATCAATATAAATTTTATTTGTCACAAATATTTCACTAATGGCCTCCTTTTATCTATTTCACATATTTATACTTTTCAGAATTTCTTATTGAAATACAATCAAAATATTTTGCTTGCCAAAAAATATTTATTTCATTTCTGAATTGTTAATCAATCATCAAACAAATTTGAATTATCAAATTTTTTTTTAGTGTGAAAATTAATTATAAGAACAAAAAGTTGACAAACAAAATAAACCATTTACTGCTTCAAAGTAATGCTGCAAAATTTAAACAATAAATAAATTTCAATTAATTAGTAGCAAATTGAAAAAAGAAAGAAATAAAAAAATTTGAAACGAGAAATTGATAAAGAGGGTGGCAAAATTTTTTTAAAATGTTTATCAATTTTCTAATTGTATGAAAAAAAGTATCGTTGAAATTTTTGTTCAAGAAGAAAATACAGAAGTTAAAGAGAAAAATCTCGTTGTAAAAAAAAACTCGTTGTAAGTAATTTATCAATTATGTACTAAATCTTTATGATATTAGTAAGAATTAATTCAGTCAAATAAAGATTAAAAAAAATCAAAATCAATGCTTTTTGTAGTTTTTCGCATTCGTTAATTAACCACTAATCAACTTTGTTTAAATTTATTCCAGTTATAAAATCTTTTTCTGATTAATTTAGAAATCAATTATAAAAGTTGCAAAAATTAATTCAAAAAAAAAGTTAATCAAATATGTTTTTTCACAATTAAATGTTTCCATTAATCGCTTCACAAAATTCGATAAAACTTTTTGGCTGTTTTATTTAATAATTAGTTCGTTTGATTTAAATATTTCAAATTTTTCTGAAAATTTTTTTTCGTTTAAAATTTTCTAAGGATATATGCATTTAAATAATTTCTGCTTCCTCATAATTTTTGAAATTTCCATTTTCATTATTAAAATTTCAAATGTTCGAATAAAATATTAACAGCAAAAAAATTTCTAACATATTATGGCAATGATAATATCGTAAAAATATTCACTGATAATTTATGTGCTCATAATTCATTTGATTTCCAAGTTGATTAAACATTATTAATTAGAAATTTTTAATATGATAAACATTATTAATTAGAAATTTTTAATATGACTAATTTGTTCACAATATCATTACTGTTACAATATTATCAGAAAAATTATTGTCACTTTTTTTCAATGTCACTGAAAAAACATCATTTTATACTGCTGATATGTGATGAACAATTAGATATGTATAATATTATCAATACGGTAATTTATGTTTAATTAGTTAAGAACAACATTATTATTTATTGATTTGGTTGTTAAATATTGATGTGTATAGCAATCATTAATGTGGTTAAAAAGGAAAACTGTGAAAAAAACAAATTAGATAAGAAGATTTGAAAATATTTTCTTTCAAACAGTAACTTTTTACTTTTCATTCTTTTTTACAATAATAGAAACTTGCTAATGAAATTTGAAATTTTCTCTAAATTTAATTAAGCAAAAAATTAATAAAGAATTTTCAAATTCATTTTTTGATATTTTGTCACAAAATTTTTACAAACATTTTTATTCTTGCTCTGTTAAAGTCTTCAATCATTTAGAAGAAGTTTTTAAACTTCAAAATAATTATACAAAATGTAATTTAATTTAGAAATATACGGGAAGAAAAAAAAGTATGTTATAATGAAAAGAATTTCCTTTCTAATGCTAACAAATTGAACTTGCATGAAAATATTTCCAAAAAGTTTCAAATTTCAACAAATTTTTATAATTATTGGAATTGTATGATAAATTATCATGTAGTCTGTTGATAATACTAATGAATTTGTGGCTATCTGACACATGCAGTTTCATTGGAAGCAATTATGAAATAATTTGCATTGGAAATAGGCCTGGAAATAATTTCTACACTTTGATCTTAATATTATCTTACTTTCATTAACCGATATTAGTGTTAAAAAAAACATTCTGCATTTATTGTCAATTCAATATTTAATTTCAGACTAAATTTTGATTTGAATTGATTTCAGTCTAATAGTAATTTATTGCAACAATGACCAGCAAAATATTTTTGCAAATTTTTGCTAAATAAAAAGAATTAATGATTAAATAATTAATGATTAAATTGCCAAAATTAGTTAGCTAATGTTAAGTTGATAAAATGGTCCTGAAATTTGCAAATGAAATAGCTAAGTTATAAAATGATCAAATGTTAAAAAAAAGGTAAGAAAATGTAAGAAATTATTTAAATTAGGCTATTTTCGAATTATTAGTTATAAATCCTGGTGATATTAATTTGCAACACAACTATCAAATACATTCTAGTGATATTAATTTAATGTCGTAATGATCAAATACATTCTGGCGGCATTTGTTTGGCAGCAGCTCTACTAAAATTTGTTCTGGTGATATTAATTTGGTACCGGAATGATCAAATATGTTCTGGTCGTGTTGATTTGGAGCCGATTTTCAAATATGTGAATATTTTCAAATATTTCCCGATGATAGAAATTGTCAGCTGATTTTTTTTTTACACTTCTTTGCTGTTTGGCTTGTTTAAATATTCGCTTTTGTTTTGTTTCTCCCTTTTTTTTCTAACTATTATTTATGAGAAAGGAAAAATGAAAAACAAAATAAAAACAAATTAATTAGTGCCAAAGTTTAAAACATCAAAAAAATTTCTGTCAAAAAGTTGGAAAATTTTTTTTAAATGCTACTTTTTTGACAAAAGCAATTAATTATTTCAAAAAAAAGACAGTATTTTTTAAAATCTTTTCATATTTTTTTTCACAAGCTTTCCTTTCTGAAATTAATTTTGACAATAATTTGTGTACAATCCTGATTACTAAATTTATTTATTAATTCTAATACTTACACTGTTAGTGATGTTCTCTTGATTAAATTTCATTTTCGCATTGTCAAATATATTTGTTCCATTAATTTGGTAACATTTTATGGTGTTAATTGGGTATAATTCGATTTATCAGCTATGCCGGATTTTCGAATTATCAAATGTTTTTTGATGGTTTTATCAAAAGTGTATTTTGATGCGACAAAGCGAAATTTCGAAGGAATATCAGTGAAGATTTTTCCCTTCTTTTTTTTTCATTATTTCATAAAAATTGCTTAATTTGATAAATAAAAGAAATTCTGAAAAAAAGTAGCCGTATTTTTTTTGATAAAAGATCTTAATGTTTGTTTAAAATTTTTTAAGTTCAGAAATGATTAAATAATATCCGAAATAGACAAAGGCATGAAAACAATTAAACTTTCTACCAGCATTTGTTTCAGAAGTTACTGGGTAAAGTTAGTAAAGTTATCCAAAGCTTATCACAAACTGATATGAAAAGCTAATATCGTGTAAAAAAAAAGTTAATATTGTGTAAAAAACATTACCGTGTATGATTAGCTTCTTCATAGTTATCAAATAACTATCTGTGATAGTTATTTTGCAGTGTTTTTAATGGGTCATTCTCAGTTAATTTATCCTCTGTTGTGCTGAAATTACTTTATTTGTTGGGAAAAATCTTCGACTGATTGCAGACGAATAATTTGTTTACAGGGGAATGTGAAATTTAATATTTATTTGACTAAACAGTATTACAAAATGATAAAGCTGACAGAGGCAATGAATAGCTGTCATCTATGAAATTAAGAAAAAATGGGGATGTATTGGCAATGTTTTGTTTGACGATAAGCAATGAAATCAATTACATGAAAATAGATCTACATACAGTACCCATTTACAGTAGCATTATGCAATCAAAACGAGATACAATGTAGTGTAGAATAATGTTCGTATCCAGACCGGGCTGTAATCGTCTGGATTTGGAAAGCAATTGCATACAGATATTATAGTCAATATCAAAACGGATATTATATGTAGAAGATGCTAGATGTGATATATAATCAAAGTACTTTATTTCGACATTTGCATCAAATTTCTTTCAAGTTTCTCGACGCTGCGACTGAAGAAATACTGACGGAGATATCCAGATTCGTTGATGCATGGTTCATCTGAATTTGTCGCCGAATTGAATTTCTGTATAGGTCCATCTCAGTTTAGATTTCTTGCTTTGGTTTCTCAACCATTGTGGTAATTGCTTTGGAACTTTCTTCTTTAGTTATTTCATTAGGGAATACAATTTTACCGATCTGGTAATAAGTCAAAATGGATATCATATTTATAAGATGCTAAAGATAATATATAATTAAAGTACTTTATTTTGATACTTATATCAAATTTTGTTCGAATTTCTACATTCTCAACTAAGATATTTAATTGACATTGAGAATATCGAGAAATTATCATTTTATCATTTTTCAATTTACACAAAAGGTGAAATAGAAGAGAAAGAGAGGAAAAGGGAGAGAGAGAAAGTGATAGCAAGGTGGAAATAAAATGGAAAAAAATTTTTTTAAATTAACAGTACTATTAATGGAGTATTTTCTCCAGTCATCTTACGAGAGAATATCTGTAATTGTTATTACCATACACAAGAACATTAAGCACATTATAATAGGCGATTTGGCTATTTTGATGTATAACATCGATCACGTATAATATCATATCTTCACGTGCCTAATTTGTTTTCATAAGTTATGTTTTTCTTTACTTTTCATTGTAATTTCTACTTTCATATAACATAATGTTTTACCGTAATGTTAGTATCATTTCCACATAAGTGTCTCATTGTAATCTTAAATTTTGCTTTACGTAAGTTTTTTTTTTTACCTTTCTCAACGTGTAATTTTCACTTGCAATAATTATCCAGTATTTTAAAAGTTTCTAAACTCCAGTAATTTATGTTGTTTTTATTCGTTATAGATGGACTTTGAAGATTTTTTCTAGAAGATTAATTCATTCATCGACTGTTAATTAAATCGATGCACAGCCAGATAAATATTTAACAAACATGGCTAGAAGATTTCGCTGACATATGATAATAATCTAAATAGAGACAATTGTCCTTTAAATAGATCTAGTACGATGACCTAGATCTAGTGCGATGACCTAGATCTGGTACGATGGCCTAGATCTAGTACGAGATCTAGTACGATGGCCTTGACCTACGTGACCTTAATTTTATGAATGGAGCATACAAGAGGGTATCTTTTAAAGCATTAAATATCATAAGTTTTCACTAAATTTATGTATTTATTGATACATTACTGCATATTTTAGCACATTTCTTCGCATGCAATTCCTACTGTGCAATCCATACACTTTTAGAATTTCACATTTTTGAGTACTCAAATTTATCTTTCGAGCTCATCCAACTGTTAATAGGATTGCTAGAATTCAGGACTAATTCTTCGTACTAGAAATTCATGAATTGAAATATTTTTCTAGTTGGCATTTCTCAAAAATTTTTAAAATCGCACTGATCCAGAAGAATTTCATACTAACTCCGAAGCAAGGGCCGTGTTTTTCTTCCTATATTTAGGCTTCTGCAAATTGTTTTTTCTTCAGTGGTGTATGGGAATTTTTGACATGGTTTAGTTTTGACGGTTTCTCGTTTCTGCGTGATGGACGTGATTTTCACGTTATTTAGTTTCGAAACAAGAACTTAATATCGAAATTGAATATATTAAGTTCTTATTTTTTGATTCATATACCTTTGTAAAAGTGTGGAATTTAGTGCCGTAATGCAATTGATTTTTCTTAACTTTTGTACACTACGCTTAATAATCTTCTGTATTTGTTGATTGGCATTATATTTAACTCTTTCATCAGTAAAAGAAAGAATTTTCGGGGAAATCATTTTTGCTCGGTGAAGAAAATTTGTCGAGGAAAAGATGCCGGAAGGTTCATCGAAAATTGTTGTACCTGATGGGAAAGTACCAGATGAGCTGGAGAAGCAAGTATCAAATGCTATCGCTGATTTAGAAAGTAATTCTGATATTCGAGCTCAACTACGTGAACTTTATATTGTCGGCGCAAAGGTATTATTAATTATGATATAGCGATGATAATAATTATAAAGTTTTTAAAATTCAGAATTTTATCATTTATATGGTTGTGCATAAAATAATGCATAGTTTTTCAGTGTATTTTTAGCGATGTATCTAATTTTTGTTTTCTTTTTGGACATTTTGTTGGAAAATTTTTGCCATTTCACTTCAGGAAGTTGATGTACCAAATGCGAGTAATAAAAAGAGTATCATCATCTATGTACCTGTACCACAGTTACGACAATTTCAAAAAATTCAGTCCCGTCTTGTACGTGAATTGGAAAAAAAATTTAGCGGCAAACATATTGTATTCATCGCCAGGGTAAAAAAATTTCCTTTATTTTCCTGAATTATCATATAACTATTATTGGTAGGAAATTGAAATGCTTGAAAACAGAATTGTGTGGATGGATGGTTGTTCGCATTAAAGAATATGAGCGAGATCCATTGCTCTTAATGATGTTTTTAGCGACGAATATTGCCAAAGCCTAAACGCGGTAAGAATAGGAAACCACAAAAGCAGAAGCGTCCACGTTCACGTACGCTGACTGCCGTTCATGATGCAATGCTTTCTGATTTGGTATATCCAGCAGAAGTTGTTGGACGAAGGATTAGAGTAAAATTAGATGGAAAGCGTATCATGAAAGTGCATCTTGATAAAACTCAACAGACAAATGTCGAGCATAAGGTAAGCACATTCAAATTCACTAGATGCACTTTCTCCAGATAGTCGTATGCAGTGAAAGGTTGTTGGCAGAGTAACTGTATTTATGTTAAGGAAACGATTTTATGCTTTGGTTTTTTGTTTCGCTTCTGTTTACTATTTAACTAGTTTAACTGTACGATTAGTAGTTTATTTTAGAAAAGACATGTGTAATGTGATGTTCTAAGTATGTTTTTATTTATATTCGTTTCTTCGACGTTAAAGTTTACATCGATCACAGTACACCTACTTGGTGATGCTCATACTCATTAATTGGTGGAAGTTCTTGTTCTAAAATATTGATCTTTCCATTTGAATATGAGTTGCATTCCTTGGAGAGGTTTCTTCAACTGTTGTTCATCGATGAGTTTATGCTACTTAAACTAGTTCTGCAGCTAATTTATACTATTTGATATTTAAATAAAGTTATGGTTAAATCCATGAGTGATTTTTAATCTGTAATCATTGGATAAGTGTATGCAGATTATATGTGAAGCATAAAGGAACATAGTGTTAAATGAATTAATTCGTTTAGATATTTTTATTTTTCAGGTTGATACGTTCTCTGCAATCTACAAACACTTGACGGGAAAAGATATTGCTTTCGAATTTCCTGAACCACTTTTCTGAACGAATCGTTTTTTAAATGATTTTTGTTATGTTCTGTTGATAAATGTATGGTTAAATTTATGAAGTTTCTGTTGTACAGACAACATGGATAAGGTCCAGAAAATAAAATTTTCCTTTCGGCAGGGTGACTCATCTATGTTGTTCTTTGTTGAACGATGGTAACTGATATTTTGCACAAGATGAAAGTGGGTATAAAGTATATAACCGGTAACTGAAATACGGTGTAAAGTATATGAATGGAACAGAAAAAACTCTGCTAGTTTTGTTGTTATTTTTTAATAATTGAGCAAAATTTGTTGATCTATTTAATCGGGTTTTCGAATTAGCTCATTCATTATTATTGTTTAAGTGCTGACATCATTTGTATCGAAATATTTTTCGAAATTGGGGCAGAAATTCATGTGTTTACGTTCTGCAAATCTCGATGATTTAGTGCGATTAGATTCGATAGAGGAGTGGTTTTTACGAGACCTAACAAACAGTTGAAAAAAGTCGCATGGGAAAATCAATAAAGTGTTATTTGATTAATTGAGAACGGACATTTCTGTTCCACTGATGCGTATCAATCATCTTCCGACGTTCATAGCCAGTAATGTCTTCCTAAAAATGTTAATTGAGGGAAATAAATGCGCTAAAGTTTGTTGGTGATACATATCTGCAAAAGTTCATTTTTAATATTTAGAAATTAGATTAATTTACATGGGACATTAGTGAAAAATTAAAAATTAGTGTAACTTATTCATCACCATAATTATCTTCAGTTTCATTAATATCATTGTCATAAAGCGATGCCATCCGCTATTATCGTTGTCTTAGATTGCTGCTACTCATTATCGCTAACATTATCGTAATCACTTATTAAAACTAAATCATTAAAATCTTAAATCCTTGTTACTATGATTATGTTATTTATCATCGTAAACTTAGACAAGTATTAATTGCTAGCACTATCTTAATCATTATCATTATTACAATCATCATTTTTTAATTAAACTTTTAGTTTCAGATTAATACATATGTAATAACACGTATTAATGCTTGAACTGATAATTAATGTTTAGTGATATGTTTAGTGTATATGGCATATACACAAATTTACTGTGTGATCTAATTAAATTAATAATTGATATATTAATGATTGCTATCTGATGGTATATATATATATACGACATATAGACGATTTACATATGATCTAATTAAATTATTCATTGATCTATATTAATGATTACTGTTTAGTAATATAAATATCAGACATATACATGTATTTATGCTTAATTTAATTAAGCTAAATGAATGCTGCTTTTGTAAAAATGATTGTAATGAATGATTTAAAATATAAATTTTAAATTGGATGAAATGGTAATTTAAATTGTAAAAGATGGTTATCTATAATGAAGAAGAGAATGAGTGAATGAAGTGGAAATGAAATAAAATAATACTAATATTTATTAAAATTGTTTGACGAAAATAGAATATATATGCATAGTGTTATTACAATTTCATACAAATAATACATACACACATGCATACATATATACATACACGCATACATACATACATACATACATACACGCATACATACATACATACATGCATACATACATACATACATACATACATACATACATACATACATACATACATACAT
>JARVGP010001676.1:0-12629 GCA_029876185.1 Mansonella ozzardi | reverse complement strand
TTATTATTATTATTATTATTATTATTATTATTATTATTATTATTACTATTATTAATTATTATTACTAATTATTACCATCATTATTATCATGTCATTATTATTATCATTATTGCTATTATTTTTATTATTATGTTATGAATTTTTACATTGTCATTATTATTAATGTTATTGATACTAATATTATTATTGTCGTTATTATTACTATTAAAGTCTTGAATTTAAAAATATGCATTTTTACAAAATTATTAGGAAAAATAAATGAAAAAAGCAAAACAGCTCTGTCATAAACAAACATAATCCATTTAAGCGTGTGATGTCAAATGAGTCAAACGAACTTTTTTATGTTTTTACGTCAAAAAAACGTCAATGAAAAATAAATTGAAAAAAAAAAAAACGCAAAAGAAATTGGGGTTGGGAAAACGGAGACAAATATATTAAAGAAATCGCAAGACATCACAATTTACCTGAAATACAAATTAATTTCAACAATTATTACAATCAGCGCAAATTTTTTTCCTTTCCATTCTTTCCTTAATTTAATTTTCAATATCAATTTTTAAACATAAGATGCTAAGAAGAAATCACATTACAAATTCGCAATATTTAATTTATTTAGCAAATAGGTGTGTATGATTAGCCATATTGATTAAATAAAAGTATTGCTTGATTCAGGATCGGATATTTTTAATCATAAGATTTTATTGAGCTTTACATATGAGATATTCTATTAGCTTAAAAATATTGAAAATCCCAATGAAATCTAAATGATATCCCAATTAAATCTCAATGATATCAGAGACAAAGTGCCAAGTTTGTACGGTGAGCTTTGTTACTTATTTATTTCAAAACTGTACTAAAATTAGCTACCTGTTTTCTAACATTTCAGTCTCTTATTAAAATTCCAATGGATAATATGCTAATGACTAAAGTTTAATTCTTCAGTTCAATTCGTTTCAATATGATTCGGTTCAATTTGATCAAAATTGAATAATTTCAAAAAGTTATTAATTACTAAATAATTAACATAAATTATTGATTGTTCATAATAAATATAAATGATAGTTAAAATTTTTCTGATCACTTAAGATTGCAAAATAATTTAAATAAAAATTATTTAAGAGAGAAAATAAGACAGAATAAAATGAAGAGAAAAAAAAAGTAAGGAAATTTTTAGCAATGAAGCAAAAAAATGAGTTCTTATTAAATTTTGCTTCCTTTTTATTTCTTCATTATTTCTATTTGGGTCAATTAACTAGGGAAAGAGAGAGAGAGAGAGAGAGAGGGAAAAAGAAAGAAAGAAAAAAAAAGAGAGAGATGGAAAGAAGGTTAAGCAAAAAAAGAGTAAGATATACTAAAAGATGTATTTGTTTATCATTAATTAATCAATTAATTAATCTTTTCAAATTAATTTTACAAATTAAAATAAATGTAAACTAATTTTTTCTTCTTTGTTTTTCCATAATATACGAATTACTAATAAATAATTAATTAATTAATGGAAACTTAACAAGTAAATAGACAGAGAAGATTCAGAAGTAATGTTTATTTCAAGTGGACATTATTTAAATGGCAAAGTCGAGAAGATGAAGTATGTTTGGAGGAATGAAAAGGGCGGGGAGAGAGGGAGAGAGAGAGGGAAAGAGAAAAAGAGAGAGAATTGGAATGCGCTAAGGTCAAGCGGAATGGGGACCTAACAGGTGACAACGACTGGTACGAAACAGCCAAAATGACGGGACAGTCTGCACCACCAACACTACTTCAATCAAAACCACTTGATAATAAATCTGTATGTATATGTATGTATGTATGTGTATGTGTGTATGTGTATGTGTGTATGTGTATGTGTGTATGTGTATGTGTGTATGTGTGTATGTGTATGTGTATGTGTGTATGTATGTATGTATATATATTTATATGGAGGTGAATTGTTGCTCAACTCTTCCTTTTCACAATATTCCAAAATTATCTGACAATAATTACGAATGTATAATTTATCGAGAATCAATGGTCATCAAATGTCCCCAATTGTCAACTGCTTTCATCAAAACATTTTTCATCTACATGTTTTGTTTACGTAAACAACATTTAACACGGTGGTAAATATGTTAACATTTACATAGATACAAAAGAAGAAAAAAAAAAAAAAACGAAAATGGGCAAAACAAGGTCAAACAAGGTCACAATGATTATTACTACTGCTACCATAAATACTACTCTTATTACTGGCTATAGTATTATAATTATTAGTTACATTAATTGTATTTACTGTAATTAATAATTTTACAACGGTGTATTCTATAATAATTTATTCCGCTCATAAATCAATAAAATTTTCAGAAAATTTCATGAAATATTTTTTTAAAGTAATTTCATGGAATACACTGGTAAAACATACACGCATATATATATATATACACACACATACACACACACACACACACACACACACAAATACACACAAATACACACACACAAATATACATATATATAAATTAAATTTATTTGATCAAATTTATTTCTCATTGATTAATCATGAACTACTTTGTACAAGTTTTAATTTATATCAAAAATTTGTTCAAGGTCATTTCTAATAAAATTTTAAAATAAATTAATTTATCATTATGTTTGAATTTAGTTTGAATTGATAGCAAAAATTTGATCCAAGGTTATTTTTAAACAAAATGAACAATTAAAACTATCTTAAATTTGAATTGTTATCAAAAACAATTAACAAGATGAAATAAAAGCTATCGTTTGTTCCATAAATATTTAATGAATTAATTAATTCAAAGAAAATTTTGCCACAAAAAAAGGTCACATTTGTCATTTTAGATTTAAAAATGAATTTCTTTTTAATTTTAAAAAAAAACAACGGGAAACAGTGTACAAAATAAATGCTAACAAATACATATATACATATATATATACATGAGTACACATACACACACATATTTGCACACATGTACACACACACACACACACACACATACACACACATACACACACATACATACACATACATACACACACACACAGACACAATAATAAACGCATAAATATAAACGCATAAATACATATACACATATACACACATATACTCACAAACATATACACGTACGCACACATACATACATTCATGTAAACATGCACATACAGATACACATACACACACACACATATATACACATAAATACATGAGTACATGCATCCACACACACATACACATACATATATATATACATATACATGTACATATACATACACATACACACACATACATATATACATAAACATATACATTAAGATTTTTTAATTATTCAGTTTTTTAGGTTTTTTCTGGACACCAACAAAATAAATGATAGGGAAATAATGGAAAAATAATTTGTGCTAATTAATTGTCATCCAATTAATTAATAAAAATTTTTAAATTTAAAAGTTCCAAATCTTTCTTTCATTTTTTTTTTTTGATTTCAAAAATGATTTCATGCATTTTTCAAAGCCATATCGTGTAATTTTAAAATCCTTCAATTTTTCTTTTTTTTTTTTGTAGTATTCTAATAATTGTCAAAAAATAACAGAACGAATCACTGTCACCTAAACTGTCCCAACTATTACCAGTCATCTGAACTGTCCTACTGTTAGTCACCTGAATTGTCCCAGCTACTACCAGCCACCTGTGAACTGTCTCAGCCACTACCAATTAACTGACCTGTCCTGCTACCAATCAGCTGACCTGTCCTACTACCAATCACCTGAACTATCCTACTATCAGTCACCTGAACTGTCCCAGCTATTACCAGCCACCTGTGAACTGCCTCAACCACTAATACCAACCACCTGTGAACTATCCCAACTACTATCAATAGATACACAGTCGAAATTACATGCTCAACAACTGCTCCAATCAATAAATACTCTTCTTGGTCATTTCAGATGTAATATTAAAAATTGAACTTAAATTTTTCCCCACTTCTCTTTTCTCTCTCTCAACTACGATATTTCTTTCAACGTATGCATGTGTGTGTATGTGTTTGCATGTATGTGCATGTATGTACACGTGATGTATGTGTACATGTACGCGTGTATATGCGTGTATGTATTATGTACAATATATCAGAGGTAATATATTAGATTGCCAAATATATAATTTAGTAAATTTCATATGGCAAGTTCTAAGACAGGAATATATTCCAACATTTTAAGGTATATATTTATTTGTTTATGGATATTTTAGCCATAAAAGTATGATTTAAAAAGGTACCACTTATAATTCAGGTAATTTCAAATTTTAACAATCAATTTCATTGAAATAAATTGTATACAAGAAAAGTCAAAGCCATTTTCCCCATTAATATCATCTCTCTCTCTCCATTCAAAGAATGTCTTAAATAACTTCATCATTTTATCAGTAATAATTTTTATTCACAGCATTTGAATTGGAAATTAAGCATAAATGAATTGAAATTGAAAATTAAAAATATTCACAGCAAATAACAAAGTACTTAGAAATTAAAAGAGGAAAAAAAAAACATCTAATAAATATCTTCACTGGGTAATTTACTTACTACTAGAGTATACTGTATCTATAAGTGTTATTGTATAAAATCGATTATACAAAAAATTGAACAACAAAAATAATCTCTCTCTCTCTAATCCAAGGAAATCAATATTCCAAATGTTATCATAATATTCCTTACACTGTCAAAAACAATTTAAAAATTTAATTATCCATTGAATGATGAATAATTAAAGAATCAAAGTTTTACTCAAAAAATACTACGATTTATGTATCGGGATTTATATACGTATTGAATGAAATTATAATTTAGAAGTGCTAAGGAAGTTAATAAAGAAAATTATCACATTAATCTATCATCATCTATGACAAAAAATGATATTTCACGAATACCACCCACAGTAAATAAAACTATAAATGCTGAACTTAGAACTTCAGATTTATATATCAATTAAAAAGTAGTAGCGTATCTTGCGGACAATAAAATGTTGTTGAAATTGTAATAAACTTTACAAAATGAATCTAACGTAAAAATGCATAGAAAATATACATAACTTATGACAAATGAAATTGACTAAACTGACAAATTAATAAATTGATAAGATAACCGAAATAATTTCTTACACCGATTGAAAGAGCAAATTTACTGTAAAGATATGTATATATGATACGACTGCACACCTCTAATAAGGAATAAAAGAATATGAGAGGAAAGAATGGAAACAATATTCCATCATTTCACAGAAATTTAAAGTGTAAGTTTAATATCTTAATATCTGAAAAAAAAAAATAAATGCCTGGAAATGCTCAAGTTTAAATTTTTGATATCCAAATAGCTGAAAATATCACACACACACACATAAAACATATTTCAAGCAAACGGATCATCCTCCCCATATAATACTTGTGTCCTTATTTCTGATTTACGTTGCACTACAATTGTTTCATCGGTTTTTAATGCTGCTGTTGTCATTGTTACCATCTTCTTGGCATTTTTGGCTGAAAAAAAAAAAAAAACGCAATATTTGTTTTTAAAAATTTCTATAGCAAAATTCAACATTCAATAACATTTCGTTATTAGCCATTATATTACTTTTTCAGTGCGATCTTGATGAACTAATCAATAAAATCTTTCTGTTGATCAATCATATTTCCGCGGGAACAAAAAAAACCCCTGAGATTTAAAGGATATGGGAATTATATCGAAAGACATATTTCATACACCATCGATCATTCTTACCAGATATTATTAGAAAGATCATTCATTTTAACTGTTTCGTAACAAACCTAATTAATTAGTCTCAGCGTGTTGCTAGCAGAAAGTACTCTACCGGTAATTTACAATTTAGTGAAAATACGCCGCTAAATCCAACAGGAATTTTCAAAGGTCAGCGCCCTTTCTTTCTTTTGATTTCAGTGGACCATGTGCAATGTGATGATACCGTAGATGCAAAACAAAAAGAAACTAGTGGTCAGAACAAGCCAATAAAAGAGCCTTTGGCCTTGGATTGGGGTCACTGTCTTTTTTTCAGTATTTACAGCGAAACTAGCCCGCCGAGTGGAATGTTCTGATAAAATGGATAAGAAAATTTTCTCTATCTGTTGTTTCATTTGACCTTGATGAATTAACTGACCACTTGTAATGATATAATGATTTTACAACAAAAAAAAAAAAAATCAAATGGGCCATTTGATTGATTGCTGTTGTAATAAAAGTGTATTGTATTGTGTGTATTGCGCGATGACAGTATGGATGTAAACAAAGAGGAGCTATTGGATCAGGACAAAATGGCACAGAGGAAAATATAGCAAAAGAGAATCTATTAATTCTTTGACAATAAATGATTTCATTTGAATATTAAGTTCGTTCACATCTCAACAATAATATGGGACGAAAGACATGATTTCTTACATCCATCGCGAATAGTCCAAACATTAGCTGAGATATTTTCAATGATTTAAATTTAAATTGCAATAATTAATGATAGAAGTAAAAGAACTTACTAGCTTCACTCCATGCAACTTGAACTTCAGACATCGGTAAAAGAATTGGCGCACAATTGGATATTTTATCATCAGCTGTTAATGAAGACAATGAATCTATCGATGGCTTATTGTCAACATCAGACCATTCATCACAACGAGATAATTTTCGTTTTTCACCATTTGGCCATACATTCTTACTGTCAAAATCATGACGTTGCCATCGAAATCCTCCACCGCTATAATGATCTCGTATGCTTCTTCGAGATGATTGATCGCCACCTGATCTTTCAACAGCAGAAGGAGGCCACGATTCATCACCCTTACTGCTACAGTGATGATTAGATGCATCATCTTTAGACCAGAAATCGTCCTTGTCATTACCTTTCTTTTGTGAACTACTTTCTCCATTGTCATTATTAATTTTATTATGTGCATTCGAACGATGATCACCGGATGTCCAGAAGTAATCTTTATCTACACTTTCATTTCTCACCTCACTGTTATGCCTTCTTGACTGCCATGGTGGACCTCCATGATTTCTACTACCTTGTCGACTAAACCCACTGCCTCGTTCACCATTTCGAAAATTGCGATTTATATCATCACCAAAACCATCTTGCTCTTCTTTACCATTTGCATGCTCAAAATCGCCGCGTTTTTTTTCAAAATTCTCTGGATAACTGCCTTTTGCTGTTTCTCGAGAAACAACATCTTTTCCATTATTATTGATTGGCTTATAAGTGTCAAAATCACCGTTCTTCTTACTAACAGAATCATCCTTTTCGCTTAGTGTTGATTTATACGTATTAAAATTGTCCTCTTCTTTATCATTCCTCCCAACTTTATCATCTCTTTGTCGCTCATTCGTCTTTCTATGTGACTGTCTGCCTATTGCCCGCCAGAAATCATCCTTATCATCAGGGGCTTCCGTTGCTGGACATTCATAATTTGACGTTTTGTTCGCACCGAACCAGAAATCATCATTTTCATTAGAAGATGTCGTTAATGAAGAATTTCCTGGTTCAAACTTGCGTCCTCGACCACGGCCTCGTCCGCTTTTCTCACCACGAAAACGAACACGTTCATTACTCTGAAAGCGGTTATTTCTTTCACCTCGAAAACGGTTAAAATGATCACTGCCACCTCTATCAGCACCATCGTTACACCTGTCGAATGATTTATAACTCCGAAAGCCACGTCCAGAATCACCACTCTGATTTTGACGACGTGCAAATGATACACGCAATGTGATTCCATTAACCATATTTCCATCCATCTGAAAAGAAGATTTCGATCACTCATTAATATCAGAAGTGAACACTAATTAAGGCAGTTTGATCAACATAACAATAGCTGATCACAACCTAATATTTCAAGCATGAAAATATTGTTCTTCAACTCTTCCTATTCAAGCATCTCACGGCATCCCAATTATTTATATCAAAACTTAACGCAGGTGTCCTAAAGATAGCTCAAGGAGGACGGAAACCTTTCCAGAGTAAAAAGATATATACTTACTTCTTTTATTGCAACTTCGGCTTCCTCTGTTGTAGCATATGTAATAAATGCGCTCCTAAAAAATCAACAAAATTTAAAAAAAAAAAACAATTTTTCTTTCCAAAAATTTAAATTCCATAAAATTTAAAAACACAATAAAAAATTACCACACACTCAGTGTACAAAATGATAATAAAAAATTATAGACATACTTTTGACGTTCTTCCACAAAAACTCTATTGATAACACCATATTTGCTGAATACATTCCGCAAAGAATCTGCTACCAAATCGTATCCACGAATGTATAAACACGGACCCTAAAATGGAGAAAGTACTATAATTGTTAAGTAAAAATATTTTCTTTCTTTTAGTTCATTTCAAAAAGCTTTTTTTTTCGAAAACAAATAAGGTCAAAATATCAAAATCCATTTTTCCAAATAAAAGTAATTTGGGCAAGCCCATTAAAAATATCAAAACAACTTGCCCTACATGGTTTTGACTGCTCAAAACCAACAAGATGTGATGATCCATTGCTCGCATCAAATGGTTTATAAGTATCATCGATAGCTACAGGCTTATGGGTATCCAGAAAAGATGATGCATTGATATCGAAACCACCATTGCTACCATTGCGCACTGGTTTAGAATTATCGAATGTGTTCGCTCTTTCTCGACAAGTATCAAAATTATCTACAGAAGCGGGACTTGATCCTGACTTATGTGTGTTGCTGGAAACACCTTGAATACCAGAAGGCGGTTTATAAGTATCAAAACTATTCGATGATTCTCCTGCCTTTTTTTTTATTCCAGAATGATCATTAGTGGAAACTGGTTTGTACGTATCAAATCCATCATCACCATTCAGTGGTAACAACTCCGTATTCTTATTTATCTGGAAGAGAAAAATATATAACAATTTTTGTAATTTAATTTTTGTAAGTTACGTAAGTTAGAAAAGAACACTGATAGTAAAACTACTGTTTGAATTTCAAAATGATAATCAAATCATTATTCACACACTTACAGAAGAAAAAAAATTCAAAATTAAGCTTTGAATTCTTAAATATATAGGAAGACATACTGCCTCTAGAGAGTCTAAAGACTTGAGAGTAAATTTGCAGAAATAATCTTCCCATAGATCTATAAGTTCACAGAAAGTTATGCAGTTTTTCATAAGTATGGTTAAGTATGTTTTCATAAGTACAAAATAAATAAAAAGTATGTTTGATTATATCCAGATAGGAAACTGATTTTTACAAAAGAATGCGATTAAAACTTTGGGCACGTATTGCATTATTCCGTGGTTTTAGAAAAAACCTGTATGTTTTTGAATAAATGGAAATTTTTTGAAACTTAATGGTAGCGACAAAGTACACAGATAATTTAATAAGAGCTTAGGAAAGTAAAGCTGTACTATAAAATAAAAAAAACCATACAGTAAAAGGAAAGCATTAAACAACGTCCTTAAAACAACCTACCATATCATTGTCAGTTTTTGTTTTGCCGATATCCTGAAAAATAAAACTTGTCACACAGCGGACTTCTTTTGCTGAAAAATTAATTTTAAAATTAAAACTCCCAAAATCCTATTAACTCGCACACAATGTATCAATAATATGTAAACGAAACTAATAAAAAAAAAAGAATAAAGATCGTTTCTGCCTTTTTAAAGTCCAATATCGCTTTGAATTGACCGCATGGTTAAATTGAACTCAGCAACAAAGAATAAAGAATAAGCAACAACTTGAACAAAGTGAGGCCTGGAACAAATAGTGTTTTCCGAGAATTTCAAAGTAACTGTGACCAAAATCTTACTCGACGTCTGCCAATTAAACTTGATCGTTTAAATGAATCTTTCTTTTCACCAGCCTTCTTAAAACTGACAGCACCAATTAAAACTTTGCGTTTCACTTCTTCTGTTGCCTCTTGCGCTTGTTGCAGATCTTAAACAATGAAAAATACAATATTTTCACACATATAATGAAATTAAATCGAACATCTGTCTTTTTTTACCGTTTAATTGCACCACTGAGCAACTAAAATAAAAATTTTTTTTATAAAATTTTTTACAAAAAGAGAAAAAAATTCCGCACGTCTTTTGGTTGTTTTGCGCTCCGTCTTGAGATTGTCACCAACTGTTCCGCTAACATTTACTTTATTTGTCGCTGCTATTGCCTTTCGCTGCAAATCCTTACTTCACTAACTATAGTAAATCGTTACCGACAATAATATTAAATCAAGCAGTAATGTATTTTGCATAACCCAATTGCTTCTATCAAAATATATTCAATTCTTTATGGAATAGCCTAATTTATAATTCTTTTTCTACCATTTAGAACTTGCAGTGTAGAATTTTGCTATTCAGTACAGCATACACATCATTATTACTTCCTTAATGAAAAGAAAAACATCAATATCTTGTGTTCTTTCCTTAGAAACATCAAATTAGTAAAGTGAGTAAACACCTACAATAATTCGCAGCTTCTCGAACATTTCCTTCAGACGTTTTTCATCGTTACTTAGTGTAGTTGGAAATTGCACAGTTGTATCTCGTGCGCTCTTCATAACTAAAATTGAAAAAATTAATCTCAAACTGATAATATATGCAATATTTCCTTAGGTAGTTGCTCTCATCAGAAGTTGTTCTCGTCTTTTTCTGCTTATCACAGATTAAATCGTAATTTTCAACTATAATATCACATATAAATGTATCAAAATAGTCCTGCACTGTCTGAAGCAGATAATTTTTGAATTTCAAAAAACTACAAGGCATCATTTGAGAAGCGTTTTTTATATCAGAAGTTAACAAAAGTTGGAAAAAAATACAACGATCTCAAAATAAAAACATTTCAACATTACATTTTTAGTTTCAGCGAAACAAAGAAAATTAATACATATGAATGAAGCTCAGTGATAATTTCAAGAAATGAAAAATCATTTCGAAAAGTGAAATTAAATCAAGAAGTAGCACTACGTCCTACTAATTGCTCAACATATCTTTCTATTGTTGACTTTTTTATGAATTGTATTCAAAATTACCTTCTTTATTCTGCATTATAGTACACCTCATCAATTAGAAATGTCCTTTAATTTCTAATTTCGACAATTTCAGATTAAAAAAAGAAAATTTATTTCCAAAGTAAAGGTTTATTTCAATACGCGGAAATTTTGCCAGAAATGAAAAAAAAAAACAAAAAAAACAAAACTTTGTCAATACTGGGAAAGATACCCACAGATAGATTTCCAACTTTCCTAAGAAAGCTAACCAAAATTTGTGTTTTACAAAGAAGCAGACAGTTTTCACAGAAAGTGAGGAAATAGATATGTGATGTAAACAGAATCAACTGAAGTAAAAGAAAAGCAAAGTTTAAAGGTTTTTTTTCTGATTAAAAACAATTCCGTAGAAAAAGTTATGATAAAAATTTTCAAATTTTCATTTCTTTAAAAATTTAAACGAAAAACTTTGCTTTAGTGACCAAGCCAGTGACCAAACCAAACTGAATGAAATTAAGCATTGACTACGTCAACTACATCATTACCATGACATATCGCGTGGAATGGTTGTATAATTATGGTCAAAAATTAGATAATAAATTTTGATAGAAACAATTAGAAAACAGTTCATGTAAAATAGAGAAGATATAAATGTTACATCATCGATGCACCGAGCCATGTACGTACATGTTCATAAACATAATAACTTATGGCTACTGCTGGCACAGCTTTCACCAAATTAGCAGTAAGTCCCCGATAAAAGCCATTCAGTCCATCATTTCGCCAGATATATTGTATTTGTCCACTCATAGTATCTGGTTGATTCGAATTACCTGATATCGCTGAAACATGCTTTATTTACAATCAATAATTGTTAATTGCTTTGTATTACAATTAATTATTGTTCGACAGGAACATGAAAATATTAGGATACTATTACATCATTTCTATTACTTTGTAATGCAAAAAAAAGTTCCTAGTAAAAAAGAACATTCCCTCCAAAATAAAATGAAATTGATTAAAAGTGAAACTTAACTCCATAAATGATATAAAGCATACCTAAGGCTTGCAAACGTGTCCTCACGAGAGCAAATGGATAACTTGCTAACATACCGCAAACAGAACTGCAGGCACCGCATACGGGAAGAGCAATAATGTCATGAACTGGATGAGCATTGTAATTGTTTACATAGTAACTTTTAAGTGTTTCATAAATAGCCAAATCAATACCGGCGCAAGGAATAATACCGATAAGATTAGGTACAATCCCCTAAAAGCATAGCAATATCGACTAAAATATTTTCCAGAAAAAAACGTTTCAATTGGAGATGAATTTACTGATAATTACAATTGCTAAATTAAGTATGCTACCTTATAAAAACTCAGAATTCCTTCATTTCTATACATTTTGGCGGCAAGATCCACAAAACGTTTTTCCAACTGATCGCTACGCCGCAATGCTAAGCGTGTTTTTAACACCTAGAAATTGAAATACCTAACGAAATCGCTATTTGTAATAAAAGAACTTCGAGAAGCTTTTTATTATAAACCCTTTAAAGGACTGTAAACAATATGAGCTGAAAAAAAAAAAAAAAAAAAAAAAAAAAAAAAAAAAAAAAAAAAAAATAAAAAAA
>JARVGP010001675.1:0-12319 GCA_029876185.1 Mansonella ozzardi | reverse complement strand
TTTTTTTTTTTTTTTTTTTTTTTTTTTTTTTTAAATTTTTTTTTTTTTTTTTTTAATTTTTTTTTTTTTTTTTTTTTAAATGAATTTCATGTTCTTTTAAATGCTTATTATGAAAATTGCAAAAAATCTTTATGGATGATAGAAAATGAAATTTTCTTTATTGACTGCCTTACACTTTGGTATTCCCGGTACTTATTGAAACATTATTCAGTTGAATGACTTCAAAATTACCGAGTCAATCAATTTAAATTAAGTTATTTTCATAGTATCTGAATCACAAACATAAAATGAACCATAAAATCGATCAAATTGCCATGATAAGCAAATTATAGTACATAATGAGATCAACTAAATCAATTGTAATGACAGCAGAAATTGAGCAATACTTAAAGATTAACTACGCGGTGACAATTTAAATGATATATTTCCGGAAAAATAATATAGTGTGAAGCACCAAAGAGAAAATGAAATGCCTCTCACAATTCTTTTGAATATCTCCCTGACATCTTTATAGTTATTCCTGTCTTTTTCTGCACCAGAAAATATTAATTGAGTGACATTCCAATTAATTGTTCCTCGCAATTATTGAAATGTTAGATTGAATTTGCGAGAATTCTTATAGGATTTCTGATTCAGCTTTCATTCAATTTTTCAAATGAATAAGCTTTAAAAACTGTGAAAGCAACCATTCCTTCTGCTTCTCCCTCCGCGTATTGCTTCAAGAAGCAAACATAAATGCAAATTGTTTGTGTTTTTACCGAATTTATTATTTGAATATATTTTCATCTCAAATAAAATTTCTATTGGAATTTCTATTTTGAAATATTTGCTGCATTTCTCGACCTTTTCAATGATTTCATTTCTTTTTTCTTTAAAAGTTTCACAACTGCAAATTTGATTATAATTATAATTTTTTTTACAATATTTCAATTTCTCTTTTATTTGAACTATCAACTGTTGCAGATCAACATCACCAAATGAAATGTCATCATTACTATCGGACAATTGTGACACAGCTGATGACGAAGTTTTGCGCAAATTTAGCATCACATCTTTGAACAGCCCTCAAAAGTAAGTTAAGTAAGAAGCAATTTATTTTTTCAGTGCAATGAATTTCCTTATAAATTACCAATTTTTTCTCGATTTTTGACATTTCCTTTCATATTTCAATGATATATAAATTTTTGCAATTCAAATTAATTTTAGAATTGAAAAAAAGAAATGAAAGTTATTTTTCATAGTTATTATAGAAGCATAAATGATTTACCCCGATCAATCCCACTGTCACTTAAATATTCTAAAATCTTACGGAGAATCATCGTAAACAAAACTGAAATTTGCTGCATGCCAAAATTGCTTCACAGTAAAAGGAAAAAAGTAAATTAACTTAAATTGACCGTTCATGATTTAATCCAGTGGGATATATTTTATTCTCTTAGACAGATTCATTATCAAAAATTGTCAACAACAATTCTTCATAGGAATATTCTGAGAGATCCGGAATCTTGGCGAAGAGGATTGAAATTACTTTTTCAAATACTTTTTATCTACTAATCATTCAGAAAGTCAACAAAAATTTTACTTATGTAATTTACGTTTTTAAATTGGATGACACTGCAAAATCCAGGTTTACAGTTTTTGCAGTTAACCTTATCCTACCGTAATTACTTTGTTTTGGCTTCGTCTCGGCTATTATTTTAAAAAAAAAGGTTTTAGAAATTTTTTTTCTTTTCAAAAATTCGTTTATCGTATTAATTTTTTTTTAAAGTTAAGAGAGTGATAATATTCAAGCGACGAACATTTTGATATCAGTAATATTTAAAACAAAAAATATGACTCCATACGATTAATTAAGAAAGAAATGAAAGAAAAAAATGAGCAAAGTTTTGTGATTTAGATATTTTAATTTTCAAGTGGTAGAAATTAAAAATTTTGCAATTTTTTCTATTTCAATAAATGCAAGCGAAAATTTCAAACAAATCAAAAAAAAAAATCAAAATTAAATCCAATGTTTGAATTCGATGAAACTGTTGTATTGGAGAAATGAAAACAATTTGACTGTACAATCTTTCAGTCAAACTTATTAAAAAAAGTAATTACTGAAGCTTTGGGAATGGATGTGAAAACTTTCTTAATGTAATTGAGGACAATTTATGCTTTTTTGAAAAAAACGTGGAAGACGTGATCATGTTGGAAAGTAAATGTTTAAATGATTATTGCTCGGTTAGTTAACAAATATTAAATTGTACTTTTAAGCAATGCTGTAATTCTTACTTAAACTTAAGCTCGCTACAAATTTTGATTTCATAATCAGGCCAAACGTCAAGCGAAATTGGGAATTACGTTGCCTTGAAAAACGTGAAGGTGCACGTGACGCTATTAACCTCTTCAACAGTAAAGATAGTAGTAGTGCTTTGTCGGCTGCAGACAATTCCAGTGAATTGGAAACAAAGTATGTTTTTTGTCTATTCTGTACTAATCCGGTTTTTTTAACTTGCTTTGAAAATTTTAATTGCCTTTTGTTTGATAAAATCACAAAGATAGTTTACTGTACATAATCTTGTTCACAAAACAAAATTATTTCTCTTGAATGAACATAAAATTTTGTTAAATTTTAAATTTCAAAGCAGCTGTTTTTTGATTCTCTACTGTTGCATAGAGTGCGCAATAAATCTGTCCCGAGAAATGGCGTTGTTGTTAATTGTATTCGAAAATTTAGCGGTGAAACCAGGAAACATTTCAACATTTCCGATAAGTAATACTTTTGTTTTTTTCATTTTTTTTTAAAAACAAAAAAGAAAATTAGTGATTTTTCTTAAAAAAAATATTTCTGGTTGAATGATCAAAAACATAGAATTAATTACTAAAATCCATGCAACCATTTCTATGAAATGTTTTTTCAGCAACAAATTTTTTAGAAATTAAATTGCTTCCTGTACAGCTTTAATAGTAAGTTCAATTATAAGTACTGAAGTTCATATTTGAATGAATGTGTTTGAATATATTTACAAACGGAAGTAGCAAAATTTTAGTGAAAGTGAACATCAACCGAACTTACGTGTGAATAGCGGAAGCGCACGTGATACGATTAAAATGTTTAACGGTATTGGTAATGAAACTAAAGAAAACCTTGAAAAGTATTACGCTTTCATGTTTATTTATTTTTTGCAAAATCACAAATTTTTATTGAAATTTAAAACATTTAGAAATTAATCCATTTTTCCTCATCTGTTAATTTCTTTTTCGATTCACGAATATCAAATAAAATTTATCTAGAATATTAGCACTCTGTTATTGATTATTTTGATAGACTGCAGAAGTTTTGATCGTTCATAAATGAAGTATCTCTTCTGTAGGAATCCATTTTCATCAACGTATGCAGTACCTAAGTATGACAGAAATGCACAAGATTATGGTCGGCCAACGCGTGGATCCAAAACGGAAGCACGTGGTATTAAAGCAGGTGTGTATTTGATAATAAATAACAGTATTAAATATTTATTTCTAACTTAATATATTAAATTTAGTAAGAGAAATGAGTCAGAAAACTGTTTAGCTTTAAAAATAATTTGAAAAAGAAAACGAAGCTGCAATATTGGAACTTTCATAATTCTAATTTTACTTTGTGTTTCAAATGTTCACTGAAATATTTTAATTTTGAATTACATCTGTAATGGAAGAAAAAACTTCCAGGTGATTATGTAATGCGTGAAGTGGTATTCTTATGTGAAGTAATAGATCAGCATGCTGAAGGTGAGCCACCAAATCGAATCATTCGGTTTGGACCATTATTTTACATCTATGCGCATTATTCCGACAAAGTAAGTTCCAAACCTTTTATTTATAAAAGACATCAATAACTAAAAGTTTAAATTTCAAACAAATTAATTCTGAAATGAATAAATGGTTGAATGCTAATTGATTATTGCTAATATATGCAAAGAAAATTTCAACATTTGTAAAATGTATGTTTTCTCAAGTTTCTTTCTCAAAGTTTTAAAAATTTGCAAACATATGACACTTCATAGTTTTGTAGCTTGATGATGCTGCTAAGCCTTTGACGATAATGAATTCTTTGAATGAGTAATTTGCACTTTCTTTCTGAAAAAATTGAGAAAAAAAGACCAGAAAAAAACAAAAGAAATAAAAAAGAACTATTGGAAAAATGAGCTGGGAGAAAAAAAGTAAGAGAGGATGAAGAGTAAGATAGAATAAAGTGTAAAAAGATTGCTAAAGTAATCCTGAAATTTTAGCTAGAAGGAAAATTTATATCTTAGAATTTCAATTATATGAAATTTAATTCACCGCTATTGCTTCATTTGTCATCGTTGTTACAGTTAGTTGGAATGTTAATTCGAGCCCGAAAATACAAATTGGTTGATTTTGAAGGTGAAATGTTGTATCAAAGACAGGATGATGATAAGATTATACGTCTACTGAAACCGATTGAAGAAATACGAAAACTTGAGCCATCCGGTGATCCGGTCAATTGTATTTCCGTTACTAACAACTAAAGCTGCACAAATTTGACTTTTCTTTTTGCTTTTAATTCAGTTATTCAGGCATTAGGGTAATATATCATTTTTAAAAATTTCAATTTTCGTTTAGAAAATCGGGTGTTTTTTGAAAGCTTATGATCATATATGTTTTTCGATCTTATTTATAACTAAGCTATTGTTTTCCGCAATAAATCGCTAAAGCACTCAAATGTGACATTTCACGATGATGACGAATAAAATTAAATTCATTAAAAAATGTTTTGCTTGAAAGAGTTATTCCATATGATAAAGATTAGTCCGATCTACTCTAGTTTTATTTGTTCACCATTTTAGTGTGTTTATATTCAGTAGGAACAAGCAATGTTTATAAATTCAGATGAAACATGTTCACCATGTTTATCAATTCAGAAGAAACGGAAACTCATTTATGTCAAAACAGTTCTAAACTTGCGACATAAGTTTTGCAGTCATTTTCCACATCAATTAGTGACTGTTAGATTAGCACATCTGTATTCTTAAACAATACACTAAGATTATTGACAGAACAAGAAACATTAACAAACTCTTCCAATGCTGTTTGTATATTAGCAAGTCAACAGAACACTTTGAACAATTGAAAAAAATGCTTTGGCCAAAAATTTGCATATTTGATAAATGATAAATGAAATATTTAAAAAGAAAATTTTTTGGAAAAAAAACAGTAATGAAATATCGTTTCAAAGAGAAAGGAGAGGGTGCCCGGTTGGTTTTTGATTTCAATTTTTTACAAATGTGCTAAAGAGTACTGGATGAGAAATGAAAATTAGAGTTGTTGGAAGAATTATATAAATGATTAAAAAATTTTCGTTGATTTACTTAACTCCAATAACTTCGCTGTTCGAATTTTAGCCAGCAAAGCGAGTCATGTAATTATTGTAATTTAACATGATAACAATAAAATAAACTGGAATTTTTATGTCTAAAAAAGTGAATTGAATTTTTTTCGAAGTGGAAATGAGGAGAAAAATATGAGAATAAAACTACGATCGATGGACGGTTAAAGAGAAAAGTTAAGGAATGAGAACGAAAGTGAAAAAGATAGAGAAAGAGAAAGTCAAATGAATGAAATAAATTTTAAATTAAAAAAATCTATGCTGTTATTTAGATGAAACACTCAAACCAAAGAAAATTACGACAAAATTTTAATTTTCAAATTTCAAATTTAAATAATTTAATTGCAGTTTTTGTGAAACTTTGCTCAATCTAAACCAATACAATTTCAACAGATGACGCAGCAAAATAATTTTTATCAACTGAAATTGGGTAAGAATGGAAAAGTTTTTTCTAAATCTTAAACCATTTTTAAATGTGCTAATTAATAAATAATAAATTGCTTACGCAATAGGTTACTGTAACAATTATTTACGAATGTGTATTTCCAAGAATGAATTATGCAATACAAAAATGCTCAATTTCCTTTGTTCAAAACAACGAAGTGAAAGAAAAATTAATGCATGAAAATCATTTCTGATAATTTATCTTTAGCAATTATTGATTGAAAATTCTTTATTAATGACATTTCTCATAGCTATCAAATGATGTTATGCCATTTATTGTTAAAGCTTCATTGTCAAAGGTCAACATTTGGTCATTTCAAGACCATTTCCTTTTCTAGGTTAATAATTGTAGGTCCACCAGGTACAGCTAAAAGTGAGATTTTGCAAGGACAGTATGCGAAATTAATCTTACCAGCTGCTACTTACGATTATTTGGACGCTGTTGTCACATATGTTGACTGTAAATTATTATTCCTTTCACAATTAATTATTTCTTAAGAATCTTACAAATGATTCAGTTTTCTCTATTACTGCAAAATGCTTGTTTATAACTTACAAATTAATCTCTCTTTATAGCTTGGACTACAATTCATGTACAATTGGAAAATGCTTATGGTACACTATTGAAAATGCAGAAACAGTTGCAACAAATATACCACAGCACCAAATCATTATCAAATCCTACCTCAGGTTATCTGGCAATGAAAACTAAATATTATATTGAAATTTCAAATGGATATGAATACTTTTATTTCATGAAATGAAAGAAAGGTTTAAAATAAGTAATTTAAAGTGACATAATGAATTTAAGAGAACAGGATGAGAGGAAAAGTTGAATTGATTAGATTATCAGCACTGTAGAAAAAAAAAGAAGTTGAAATTGAATTTTTGTATAAATTTTTTAAAAGTGTATGATAAAATCCATTAGATCTCTTTTATAGGCTCAGCTGGAATTATGAAATATGGCTTAGCAAACGATTACTATCGTGTACTTATTATTAAACGTATTAATCCATCATTAATACTTGTAAGTTAATAAAAGGAAAAACATATAAGGCAGGAAATTATCCATGACGAATTTCTCCTCCTTGATATTTATTCCGGATCATCCGGAAAATTTGATGATATTCCTAATATTACCAGTTTTCTCTACCAATTCCTTAAATGCTCCACAAATATAATAATTTAATTTTTTCCCAAAAGATTTATTTTAAGCATTGAAATATTTGTTGAAATCAATAAAAATTAATTAGTGAAATCAAAGAGAAAGTTAACCGAAGTTTCATTCTATCTATATTCCAATGCTGTGCATAATTTCAAAATCGTTCTTCTCTGTGCTTCAAATTAACTTAAGCCTAATTGATAACTAATGTTCGAGACATTTAATTAGTTATATTTATATTTTAAGAAACTCTTTCATTCCACATCTCCCTTCTTGTCATCTTTACTATTAAATCTCTTTTAATCCCTCAACTTCTTTCAGTTTCAGTTTCAGATACAGAAGCCTGAAGACATTAATCAAACTTTTTCATCAAACACTTATCTATAAGGAAATGTTGGTGACAGTAATTTTACTATCTTTTTAAGGTGCGGTTTGTCGATTTCGGTTATGCAGACGTTGCAGCAAAACAGCTGATTCATCCAATATCGGAAAATTTAACCGATTTACCAGGTTCGTTCAATGATTACACTGACTAATGCGATTGGAAAAAAAGTGATTGATTTTGCTTTTTATTTGGAATTAAAGTTCAACAATTTGGCTCAAAATAAAATTTGGCTGGCCCAGTTTAATTAACATTTTAGAAATGTAAGATTTAATTTTTTATAAAAAGAAGCTTTTGAAGAATTTCAAAATAATAAAAATTGTAACAGACGAGAGATTGTTTGTTGCAGCACAAGCATTCCCCATACAAATGGAACTGAAGCATAGCATAGCAGGCCTAATGTCGTTTGATGTCTTTCGAAAATATTTGACAAACGCACAAGTCGTCGTTCAATTAGGTTTGTCAAATCATTTTTTCTTTTTGTTTATTTTGCATAAATTGAAATTGAACAACAAATGAATGAGATAATATCAGAAAACAAACAAATTTAATATAAATGTATGAAAAGGATTAATTAAAGGAAAATTTAATCTCTGTAGTATTTGGACAGGAATATAGGAGCAAGTAATTAATCAATTGTTACTCTCAAATTTCCTTTCAAATTTTAAAAATTTTATTAAATTTAACTTTGGTTAAATTTTTAGCCAAGTTTAAAGCTCAGAGTTAAATAACTGATTTTGAAATTTTTTAAAATTTTCACTTTCAAGTTTATACGAATGGTATCATTCTGAGCTTTTTAACATTATATTAGGTTCCGAAAATGCTATTACAATTTGTGTTATCAGTCTTCTGTATATTTGTTGATTGGAAAAAACGGAAAAGTAAAATTGATTTTCCAAAAAGCAAAAATTTTTACGGATGATAATATTAGGCAATAAAATTGTGAATGATTCGTTCATGGGAGTTGTCTACGTGGTTGACGAAAGTAACAAATGGTATTCAATGGAAGAAGCAGTCGAATTAAAAATTCCAATTAAGAAGTATTGAAGTATTTATGTAAAAAAATTTATCAATTAAATATTTGCCATCCAGATAAGTCAGCAATGAAAAGTATTGAAAATGACAGAAGATTTTTTTATGAAACATCCAACTGAGGTTGAAACAAAAAGATTTAAATGAATAATCGATTTGAGACTTTATCTAATTACTTATATTTAATTATAACTGCACTGCTGCTATTTCACTCATTAAGTTTTGTAAGGTTCTTTTTTAACTGAAATAACTCATAGTACTTAAAGTACTGACAAAAAATTATGTGAAATTAGAATCAGAATTTAGAAATATTAGAACCAGAATTTAGAAATATAACTTGTTTTCGAGAAAATATCTAGATTGATGGAAAATCTAAATGATGATGCAAGCGAGAAAGCTGCGACTCATGTCAATAATGCTCCGAATAATCGATCATTCAGAAAAACCGATGAACAGGAAAATGCAGATAATCAGGAAGCGATCGATCAACAAGAAAGTGATAGCGATCAAATAGGTGATAAAAAAAAGAAAAATGCTAGATCGGATCAAAGCAAACAGCTGACTAGTGATAACAACAGTAGTAATAACAGTAGATTTATTGCTGACAATCCTGAAAATGAAGCAAATCAGATCATGAAAAATTGGGATAAAAAAAGAGTGTACTGCAATATTCCAGGAAGAAGATACAAGAATCAAGAAAAAATTTTTCGAAATCCAGCCCGTGTTCTTAAAAATAGTTACTACCGTAAAGGTGAACTTTATTCTACCGTAACTACCACATTAAGGTCAATTATTTAACTTCATTTTTTCTTAAAGGTTTAATGCTATCATTGAATGTTAATGCTTATAAACATGCAAAAGGATTTTCTTTTGATTAGCATTGTTTTTCCGGGGTTTTTAAATGCTCTAATTAGCATGTTGAAATACCTTAAAATAATTTTATAAAAAAATTTAAATTAAGACTTTTTTTCTCTTGGTGGTCTGAGGTTGAATATTAAGAAGATCAGAAATATAACAAAAGTAAAGATTTTAATATCCAAAAAAAAGAATAATGCGATAAATTAAAGGTTTAGAATGATCCCAGATGTTATAAGATTGCGGAGCAGGAAGTATCAGTGTTTTCTTGATATTTTAATATTAAAATTTAATAATTTCAAAAGTAAAGGCAGTTTTTTCCTGTTCTTTAATGATATAAGCAGTAAATAGGCACAGCAATAGTGTGTGATTTTCAATTCCTCCAAAAAAAAAAATTAAAACTTGCTTAGTTATTCTTTACTAAAAATTTCATTTAATTTACTCTAGCTTGATTTAATTTTCATTAAACTATCATTATTTAAGTACATTAACAAGATGCAATTGCGTCATTAAAAAGTCATTAAAATGTCAACGTCGAAAGTTTAGAAATATGATGAATCCTTATCATTTATCATTACTAAATTCATAAACAAACAAATGGTTGCAGTTAATCATCAGCTATCAAGAGCACAGAAAGTAGAATCAAACCGCGAACGAACATCATCTGAACATCAGGCAAGTAAAAGCAATGAAAATTGTAATAGCTTTACATTAGGGGACAAACATATTGTTACTGCTAAGATAGAGAAGTTCTGTCCGATCACACACTTCCAGCCTTTTCTGACCAGTGATTACTTTAGTTTTTTACTTGTATTGATAGACTACAAAGCTCAAAAAATTAAAAAATTCCTTTAACTTGAAATAAACGTTTCAATAAAACTTTTTTGATGCGACACTTAGTCATAGAGTACCATTCTTCAAAGCTATGTTTTAGTTAATCTGTGAAAACGCTTAGGAACGATACTATTAATCTTAACCACTTTTTAATATATCTATGCAATATCAGTCCTCATAAATACAGTATAAAATAATCCTATGGTTGCCTCACATAAGCTACAATAGCCTAACAGATATGGTTACAGTCAATCTTAAATCCATGAGTTACGGTCAGTCTGAAACATAGGATGATAGTACTGACGGAAAAACCTTTATATGAAAAAAATAATTATATGATTTTGCGAAAATAATTATTCAATGCTAACAGTAATGATTTAACCGCTCCTACTATATTTCTTGATGTTATTAATTAAATTAAGTATTTAAATTAAGAAAAAAAGGAAATTGCTCGTTTCAAATATTCCTTTAAAACCAAATTTTCAAATCTCAAAAATTTTTTTTAAAATTCAATTTATAAAATATTCATCGATCATTGTAATATTGCTATCATCAATTCATTCATTCCGATTTAGCCCGGTTTTCATGCCAATATCTTTTACTATTTCAGTATTTCGGTGCGTTGCAACAATCAACAACTTCATATCAAACTGGTCTGAAAAGTTCGTCTTTTTCTTATATCGAAAATTTGACAGTTTGAACAAACGAATGAGTTTGAACAAATGGATTAATGGAACTTAGGATAAGAATTAGTATCAAAGACTTTCCGGAAACATATCTTTTGTCTGAAAAGTAGTTGCGCAATTATGCATATATTTATTCTGCATCAAATTGCAGTGTCAAATAATTCCGGTAATTTATCGATGTGGATTATAATTCTGATGAGTTTGGCAATTGTTGTCGCCCTTATCATATTCATTGTATTTATTGCCCGGAAACAGCGATGGAGTTTATTGTTTGTTAAAAAATTCAATTTAATTTTTTCTCTAATATTCATTGATTAAAAAGCTATTCAAAAGAGTATCACTTGAACGAACTGATAAGAATGGCAGTCAAATTTTACAGAGATAGCATTGAAGTACCATTCATATTTGAACTATCATTTGACTGCGACCTGTGAAATTTAATTTCATTGTAAACGAAAGCAATAAATGTCATATTATAATAGAATTTGTTACAACTTTTAATTAACAATTTAATTATCTCAATTTGTTATGATCTTTTTCAATTTCTCAATTTTTTTAAAACACTGTTCATTTTTAGAAAAATACTTGGAAAAAAAACATCAACAAGTGGTGAATCCAAGGTCGATTGAATCTTATTTTGCTTTCTCTTTTTCTTCCCAAGCTTCTTTTGAGAATTAAATTTGAAAATTTTCAAAGAATGGTTTTACGAAAAATAAATTTTTAAATTTCTGTTAAAAAATTAGACGTTTGTTAGAAAGAAATTGAAAAAGAACTTTATAGCAACTTTTAATATGTTGATAAGAACTTGATCAAATATATTTTAGGAAGAATCGGTCTGGAAAAATGATAGCAAAGAAAGCAGGAATTCGTCAACTGCCGTTAATAAGATGACGGTAGAAGATTTAGGCTCTGTAATCGGTTTAATGGCTTACGGTAGTCTGAAAGATGATATTGATCAGAATGTCAAGAAAACGCCTGATAACAAGTGAGAGTTTGACAGAAGTTTTGATCTGTTCTTATAATTAATACATCATCTTTCAAAATGCTCAAATTACAAGGAATTTGAGCATTTTTTGTTAAAAAATGTTTTCTTTTTTTAAAAAAAAACTTTCGCTTCTTTTTTTTTTTTTGTTTGTTTGATTTTGAAATAATTTGAAATCTTTTTGAACTCTCTTAATGTATTGTTTCATTAACACGATAGCAGCGACAAATTTGAAATGCTTTGATAGTTAATGAAAAAAAAACTGATAATAATTTAAAATGAAACAACAGATGCCGCCATTTATTATTGCTTTTATAATAAAAATAAATTTATTTCAATTTCATTGAAAAAATGCTGAATTTATTTTTACATTTCACACCAAAGACAATGTTCTACATTCAGATGTCATTAATAGTAGTTGTAAGTTGTCACTGATAATTAAATACGGAACGGGAAAGTGAGAAGAAAAAATTTTAAATGGAATGGAGATAAGAAGGGAAAATATTTTTCTGATAGTTATTTTATTTATTAGAAATTGGAAATAATTTCTGCAGAAAATATTTAATAAAAA
>JARVGP010001674.1:0-12396 GCA_029876185.1 Mansonella ozzardi | reverse complement strand
ATAATAATAATAATAATAATAATAATAATAATAATAAACAGTAATGATAATAATAATAACAATGATAGTAATAATAATAATAGTGATAATAATAATAATGATAATAGATTTTAAATTTTTCAAATTTATATTTAAACTGATCACAATAATAAACAAAAATTTTTCTTTCGATTAAACAAACAATCTGTCAAAATTTCAATATATTTTCAGTGTGATATTCATTTGCAAATGATACTGTAAAAATTTCATCACACACAGAGAAATTAAGAAGCAAAATTTTATAATTAAAAAAGGAAGGAAATCCAGAAAATTCTTTCAACAATTTTAAAGGAGGCTTCATTTCTGTTCAATTAAAATGGCCTAGGGAAAAGAATAAAAGATTTTTTAGGCAAAGTATGAAATCAATTTCAGTCTCATTAAAGTGCTTCCTACTATATGTAACAAAAGAAAAAAACGAATAAAAAACATCACAAAAATATGCTTTGTCATTGATTTATTATAAGCTAATTAGATATGAGAATTAATTCTGTTTTTTTTTTTCTTTTTTTTTTTAAATGGACAACGACCAAGTATTTCAAAGCAAAATCTTTTTCATTTTTTGTAACTTTTACTTTCAAAGTAGCCGAAATTTTAGTCAAAAAACATCTAAAGCAGGCAAATGACATATGAACTTTGTTAAGCAAGTAAGTTGATCGAATCGCAACAAAGAGGGCATTAATGATTTACAGTAAAACTGAAATACTATTCTTCTTATATTGTAATGATACGATATCGATTTTATGCAATCAAAATACAGTGGAATAGGATGCACAAATCACTAAAAAGTTCGATTAAAGCAAGTCAATCTCTAGGTTTCTAGTTAACCAGTTTTGTTATTACAGTACACTGAAATAATCGAATCCATTGATAACTTTATGCAGATCTGAACCGAAAATTTTTAAATTAAAAAAAGAATCTAAAATTATCCGGAATTTTTTATTTTAAGAAGCTGATTGAAATTTTCAATCAAAAGTCATCTTTAGGGCTTGACATTATATTTTATTATAAATCCTCATGGGTTAATCTTAGGTTTCAAAGTTATGCTCAGTAATTAATTCCAATTTAATTTGTGTTCGGAGAATATTTTAAGTTGCCCATCATTACTGACATTGTTAGCGAAAGTAATAATATAATTTAATGAATGTTGGAAATTTCAGTCAGTTCAATGGAATGATTAATTTCAACTGTTGCTTTGATATCTTTCATATCCTTTGCTAAAATCTTATAGTGCAGCAGTTAAAAATAGTTTTGAAAATTTTATAAGTTAAAACCACGATGATATTATAGTTGAAAATATATCATATGACAATATGTTTATGCAAAAAATCGTTTGAAAAGTTTGGGCAGATGAAAAAGTTATTTACTGTCAAAATTTTACGGTACACAAGATGAAAAGTATATCACAAAATAACGGAATTAATCAGAGCCTATTCAAAAGCAAATTAGGGTGAAATCAAATAACGGAACAACTGATAAACTGAGCAAAGTTGTAGTTGGGGGAAAAAAGTGGAATTAAATGTAATTTAACTGCAATCAGATAAGCAGACTGAATTTCAATTGTTCGGTGGAAAATCCAATTTTGTTGAATTTTGCATTGGAATCATCAAACTTAAAATTGAAAAAAGTCCCAAAATATCTTAGCGATAGAACCATAAAATATATGCAAAAAAAGAGATTACCTAAAAATATACCCAAATGATTCAAGTGCGTCAAATGCATTCTCCATTCATCAAATTATTTTTTTAATTCAGCAAAATTCATAGCAGTGAGAGCAATTTTTTAGTCGTTTTTAAAGCTTCAGAGAAATGATTCAGTAACTTTAATTCAAATTTTAATTAAAATAAGTTTAGAAAGTATAGGTAAAGTCTAGGTGCAGATGCAAATTAATTGAAGCAAATTTTTTGCATATTTTTCATTCTAATAACTAGAAAATAAGAATTAGTCAATGCATTTTGCAAATGTCAAATATTTTATAGCACAGTGTTTAAGCAAATAAAATCCTACAAATTGTAATGTTTCATATGTTGTGAAATTTGTTCTTAATTTCAAAAATTTTAACTTTTATGAATGAATTAAAATGCACGAATATATTTGGTGCAGCGAATGGAATCGTAGTTCGATTAAGTTATTCATTTCTCTAAAATAAAATAAAATCTATTAAAAGGTCACGACTTAGTAAACACTAATAGTAACTTGATTTTAATTAATATCATTCTGCAAATATATAGACTGAATAATTTTCAGCAATGCAATAAAAGCAATTTCAAAAACAAATTTGTGCTGATAACCTTTGATAATTTATTTCGAGAGAATAAGTGGAGTTGAGAAAAGATCAGCATTTCGTGAATAGGCTTTTTCGTGAATGGGTGAATAGACAATAGGTAAATAGGCAATAGGCGTGAATAGGCGTTTTTTATATCAAGCATTTATTACTATCACTATTTATTACTATCACCAAGCATTTATTACTCTCACTATCATTATTTACATTATTGCAATATTTTCCTTATCACTGGGATTATATATCCCTTCCTGGTTTTTTTTTCGTCCATTTAATAACAAATTCAATTGCTGAAATTTTGGTATGTTATTGAATTAAGTTCTCGACAACACTCGCTTGATGAATTACAAGGGAAGGAAATATATATTATTATATAGCTTAAAATTAGTATGTAAGCTGCAATATGCAATCATAACTTAGAATAATTTTACAAATACTGTGGTGATTCATCTGTTATATTAAAATGTTAATGATTAACGGTTACTTGATAATATTGTCTGTGCTTCATTTAGCATTTTGCTATGTTCCGGTTTATATTTGCACATGCTACAGACTAACTCTCTTAGCCAATGGTAAGTATTAGTGTTTATTTATTCTCTAACTGAAAGCAATGATTGTCGAAAAATCGAAGCAACCTTTTGTATAAACATTTTGATTTGAATTATATTCAAAAGAATGTTGCATAAAGTCGTTTGCAATTCCTTATTGAGCAGTTAATCAACAACATTCTCGTTCCAAAGCAATGATTATGATGGAAAACGAAATAATTGTATCGTGAAATTATTTGGCCTCAGCCAAATGGCTTGCAGCTGTGACTATTCCGTCGAATGACAAGATATATTGCAAATCTATTAATTCGTTTGTAAATTCTTGTCAACAAAAAAATTAAATATGCATATAAAATTTTTTATGTGTGCCCTTTTATGTAACTCTGTTAATTGCAACTATTGGGTAACGGTTGTAAAAATTTTGTATAGACCAACCCTTTTATGTGTATCGCCTTATTTGTTTAATTCCCTTTTTATACATCTGTTAAAATATCCCTCACACATCCGCTAGATAAACAATATAAGAAACTGGTAGTCATTACCCTCAACCAACAAGTTCTATTCTATTGGACAATGTTCTGTTTGGGCTTAATCCTAATTGTTTAATTGTTCTTTGTATGTGCTGTTAAAATAAACTGTAACTAATGAACCCTTATTAAATCCTTGTGTTCTTTTTTTTCTTTTTTTTTTTTGCTGAATTTCATTGACCAGTTATTGTTATAACAACCACTTCATCGCCTAAAGCCTACAGTTAGCAAAAACTTTCATGACAGTAGTTATCTACCAATCTATAATTGTGGAACTGTGTTGTAAATATTTGAATTTGTGAACACTCCTCTATTTCTTAACAGTTGCTACAACTACCATCTGTCTACGCTGACAGACAAAGCATTCATTGTGAACCTTTCTTTTTATGCTTTGAATATCTACCACTTGTCTATGACTTTATTTCAAATCCTTTGTAGAATTGTATGCTGTAAATTTTTTGCAACCTATCAAATAGTAATACCTCAGTATGAAAGAGACGGAGTAAATGAGTAAATCACGGTCTTCATTCATTCAGTCATCATTTCCAGCGACGATTTCTCCCTTTCCGAGTTCTCCAAATTAACGGAATTATCCACAGTAGGAATGAGCTACAGCGTCTTCATTATTTGTCTGTACTGATTATTACGTCAAACCAGTAAACTTCGTTTCCAGGATCGTTTCCACGATAAATGTTTTGTGGTATCATGAGCTGAGAAAAACGATAATCAGTTTTCATTTCTTATCGTCTCCAGTTTCTCAATATACTTCCCGAATTCTTGCAGACTAACAGACGGCAATCCAAGTAAATGATTCCGTCTTCATTATTTGTCTGCACTGATTATTATATTATCAAATTAATAAAAATTCCGAAGGTCGATTCCACGACAAATATCATTTGTCACACTTAATTTTCAAACTCTTCTTCTACACCGGATTTAGAAACTATTTGGAGTTTTCGTCAAAAACTCATTGAAAAATATTTGTTTCAGTTAGTTCGATAAATTTATACAAAGCTTTTGCTCGTCAACAAAAATTGCTTGCTAAGCAAAAAAATTATTAATTTTCCAAGAAAAACAATTTTTTTTTTTTAACGCATATTTTTTATTTATTCAAAAATGATAATGAATGGGAATCAACGTTTAATTTTTGATTCTAACTTCATAAGCAAACTTTCACATTCCTGTCATTACACACTGCTGAATGACGAATTTATTTTTTTCCCAGATCTGATTTTGATAATTTGAAGTTGCAAAAGATAATCTGAACAAATTATCGAAAGCAAGACATAACACTTATAACAATTATGTGGCATCTTTTCGATTTTGTTATGGCTTCATCACTTAAAAGTTACTTCTCACAATTTATGTCTATTAATTAGTTATAGAATATAATTTGTCTTTACATCTAAAATGCTTCAAATTGACCTCGAAATCCTTATTCCGGAAACTCTGACAATAAATTAAATAATATACAAAATGTGGATGTGAAATTTTTATGAAATGTTGACGTACCGTGGACCAAATATATCGCGCCATGGATTTGATTTTAAAAAAACAGCTTTTTTATCAGCTTAATTTGTTCTACTAAACAAACAAAAGTACATAAGGCACGACTATAAATCAAAATAAAAAACTTGAAAACTTAAAAATTAAAATGCACACAGGAAAATCACAATATGGCACAGCAAGCATTATGATTTGAAAGGTAAAATATAATTCAACAGTTTTTTTTTTTTTTTTTTTTCAATAAATGAAGCAGGATTGCACAGAAAGACATCACAGTTGAATTATAACACAGGGTTTAATGTAATTTCTGAAAAGGTGTGTCAAATAAAGAACTTCAATGCATATATATATATATATATATATATATATATATATATGTCCATTTATGTATAAGCAAATATGTATTTTCTTAATTTGTGAATGGAATTGCAATTCACAATCCAAAAGTTTGATTGTCGTATAAGAACAGGTTAAAGTATGGAAACTGCAATAAGGATTGTTGTTTATGGACTTTGAAGGATATTGCGATAAGAAAATTACTTAAAAAGTAACAAAATAAATAATAATATGACTAAATTGAATTTCACTAATCAGCATGAATAAAAATTTAATGAAATTAAGCTAAAAGTATGAACTTGGAAGATTATGTTCGAATTCTCACTTCTCGCATAGCACAATATTAAACAATATCAATACGGATATCTAATGGATAGATGCATTAATAAATTATTGACCGAAAAATAAAGCTGCTAATAAACTTCAACATTTAACGTAGACATTTTCTAATGTGTAAAAAATATAAATGCAAAGGAAGAATTTTAACAAAAATAGAAGTAATAATTAAGAAAAGAGGAAAAAGGTGAAACCGTACATGTATATTATGGCGATTTTGGAAACTTTTATTTGAGTTCAAATGAAAAAGAATCAAGAGATAGGCTTTACATCTACCTTTTCCAACACAATAGCAACACGACATGGAATATATACACAAAGATGATTTCGCCGACCTGCAAAACCTTCCGGAAAAGTAAAATAGTGGTAATTTTTGTCCACTCGATTGAAACCACCAAATTCGGGGTCATCAGTATTCAGTGCCAAAGCATATCTTAAAATATTCCATTTATTTGAAACTATTACATATTATTTTATGTCACTTGAAACTTTCTAGATTAAAAAAGCTGTCAAAATTTAATTGTCGTTTTACAGGTTAATTAGTTTGCCGTTTTGCAAGTCACTGTTACTGCAATATTCTAGTCCTTTGATTTTGCAGGAATTAAATTACAGAATTTTAAAACTTTTTCGAATGACAACTCAGATAAATCTTCTTTTCTTTTCCTCCAATCTTTTTCTATACGCATAACAATAGATAAAACTAGAAAACTGTAATATTATATAATATAAAAACTTACTCGCCCGCCACTTCGATGCCAATTTTATAATCCGAAAAGCTGTTATTTGTATGAAAATTGAAAATAAAAAGAAGACCAGCACGTTCGAATGCTATAACTTTATCGTCTTGGTGCTTCCACGAAGTGTATGCCTAAAAAATTCTACATCATGTCATCAGGAAAAATCATTACTCACTTAAATGTCTGCTTCATTTGAATGCAATGGAATTCAGTGTAGCATTAAATTAGCTACATCAATCATTGTTTACAGAGTTTTACTACAGTTCCTAAAGCAACTACTCATTACCGGCCCATGTGATAAGAAATGATGTTTCTCTTCCAATTCATTCATGGCACGATCAAAATTATTCAAATATTTATATCGAAGAAGCTTATCATCTACTAAATTCCACTGTCTTCGACAGTAATGAAATGATTCGTTGTTACCCACACGTGGAAAATCAAGCCATTCCGGGTGGCCAAATTCGTTACCTGAAATGAAAAATGGATGAAATAAAATTATGAAAAAAAAAAATAACTATTTGTCACTATTTTCAAATAACATAATGTAAGTTTTTGTAGAATTAACTTATGCATGATTGTGTAGGATCATTATTAGACTTCATGATAACTTTCAATTATTATATATTCTTGGAAGTTGTGAGATACTATAATACTTCATCTGATTTCTTTTACGGAAAAAATGAAGGAATTTTTGCGCTAAACTTGAGCGAATGAAATTATTAAGACAAATGGGAATCAAAAGAATGACCAGACACTGTAACGATTTTAAAAAAAGGACAAATTATGGTAGTTATAGCAGTCTATCTTTCAGAAGAAAATGACGTAAAAATTTGTCAAATCAACTATTTATTTATTATTTGCATGATTATTTAAGAAAAAAAAGGTTTTGTTTTTTGCCACATAAACAAAAAAATTAAACAAAAAAAAACACTGACATATGTTTTAAATCTTTTACAAACAGTTCATTTGGAAACTTCAACAATTTTAAGTGCATTCAGAAACTAGAAGAACATCTTAAATAAAAAGAACAGGAGTTTATATTTTTTTCCCTATAAAAAACAACTTTCTACTAATAAAAAATGGAAGCACTGGAACTAAATTAGTGAAAAAAAAGTGAAAAAAGAAAAAAAAGTAAGAAAAGCTAAGCGTTTATTGGAGCGCACAGCTTACATAATTTCTATTTTTTTCTATCAAATAATTTGTTATTATAAAAGAATCACAAAAAATTTTTTAACTGAACGAAATGACTAATGCATGTCATGAAATTAGCATGAAATATATATATATATATATATATTTCAAATGCTTTTACAACCATTACATGGTATAAATGGAATGTTGATTTTGATAAAAGGATAAGAATAATAACTAGGGATCTAAATCCAGTAGAATCGCTAACGAATATTAAAAAAGCTTCTAGATTTTTTTTTTTAAAAAACAAGACTTACCAATAAAATTCAACCATGCTTCACCACCTAATCCATATGTGATAAGACGAATCATTTTATGCAATGCTATACCACGTTCAATTATTGGAGTTAACGGTGTTACATCAGACATGAAATCGTACATTTCTGAAATTTCTGTTTCTCGAACTGATTGTTATGAATGATAATCACTGATAAGTATTGTTTGGAAATATTTTTCCTTCTACAACTATAAATTGAATTCTTATCTTCTTAAACAAATAACTCAATCTGTCAGCATTTATTGAAGCTGAAAGAATTAGAAGAGTTTAACCCTTATCCATCAACCAAAACGCAATCGTCTTATCACCAACAAGAGCCTGATCATGTGATTCAGCGTATGCAATATGTTTTTCAGCATATCTTAAATCGATTAATAATTTTTAGAAATATTGTCATGTAAGACAGAAAGCGTTGCAGTAACAAAGGATAATAATTAATAGAGTAAACCGCGAACTATGAAATTACCTTCTATTTTCCAGTGTAAATACCATATTAGCAATGTCCCAGTCTTCATCCGAAAAATGCTTGAGAAGTTTAATCCACAAATCAGGTGCTGCCATTGCTAAACGATAATCAAAACCTTGTCCACCTTCTTCAACTGGTCGACATAACGCTGGCATGCCACTTACTTCCTGAAGCGGAAAAATTACTGAAACTTAAATGCGCTGCCAAGTTTATCCAGGCAAACGTATCAAGGTAAAATGACGACTGTAACTTGCGAAAAGAATGTAAGCTCTTTTCACCTCTAACCATCCGAGAAAATAATTTGGAAAGAAAGAAATGAAAAGAAGAGAGTCCTTATTGTTTAAATCATAACTTATCGTTGCTAAGTAGTCCAGAAAAAGGGGTAAGACAAGTCTAACAAATTATCTTTTAGCTGCAAAGCAGAGGTATAAGACACTGTACTTCGTTAAGAAATCGATTGTTGTTTCGATTAATTTGATAAACTCGAAAAAGGAAGAATTAAAAACTGAAAAAGAAGGAATGAAAGGAGGAGAGTGCTTGTCCGAATTATGTCCATGTAGAACAACATCAAATTGAACTAACTTCAGCAATCGTTACAACATTGGGAAATTTGCGGTGTAGAAATGAATTCGCAAGCATCAGATACACAAGTGAATCAGTATCAACATTCAAGCCAAAATACATATCATAACCACCACTAAGTGCATCAGCTGAAATTGAGACTTTTCTCATCTAATTATTAAAATCCGACGATAAAACTATAATTTGGCATAGATTGGAATTTCAATCAGAAATAGAAATTGAAAAATTAAAACACAAAAATTTCAAGTGGTGAGAAAGAGCATAAAAAGTTGCCAAGACAAAATGATTCCTCTGTTTTTTTATTGATTTTTCCAGCAAACGAAGAAACAAACTAAACATAAAATTTGATATTATTTTGTTATTAATGAAATGAAATTTGAAATAGCAACGGATATCAATGATTTTCACTGATCTCTATTATTTACCAATTCCATGAGAATGGTATAACATTGATGTTACACCATCGAATCGGAATCCATCAAAACCGTATTCTTCAATCCACCAGCGAAGATTGGAAAGTAGAAAGCGAAGAGTTTCAATCCTGAAAATCATTAATTTCTTAAATGTCAGAATCAGAAATGTTTTTATATACTCTCAATTTATTATAATTCAAGAAGAAAATTTGACAGAGACTTCAAAAACTTTCTGCGTATAATTAAAAAGTCGTGAATCCCAAAGACTATGATATCCACGTTCATTATCGTGGAAATAACCATTCTGAGTACCATCCCATTCATTCAATCCATCATCCACATTCTTTGAGGCATGCGAATGTACTATATCAAGCAACATAAGGATACCCGCTTCGTGTGCCTTATCCACAAGATATTTTAGATCTTCTGGTGTCCCATAACGACTATAAAACATTAATTATTAAGATTTTCATGTCTTTCTGAAAATGAATTTATAACTTATAATATTAATAAGCTTAGTTAGAACAATCTCCAGATTGATGGAGAAGGAGTCCTTTCTATCAATCTATCCACATCATTTAATAATATAATCTCTTAAAAGAAATAATTTAAATAAAAAAACCTTGATGCTGCGAAAAAACTGGTGATCTGATATCCGAAACTGGCGTAGTAAACGTGTTCCATAATGGCCATTAGTTGAATGGTGTTATAACCTGGAATTTATATTCGCAAGTGAAAATATCTTAGGAAAATTGTGATGTGAAATAAAGTACCCTGTTTTTTAATTCTCGGAATAACATCATTTGCGAAATTTTGATAGGTATTGACTTTGCCTTCCGCACTAGATATGCCAACATGTGCTTCGTAAATGCGTAACGATTCTGGTTTTGATGGTCTTGAATGTTTGAAATGATAACGCTCCCATTCTGGCGGATTATAAAAAGGCTATAAAACAGAGTAAAGAATAAGTTAAGATCTACTTGTCCGTTTAAAATAAACGCAAAAAAAAAACGAATCAAATAATCCGTAACCTTTGCATTATTCATTAAACTTAACGAAAAGAATTCCCTGTTTTATTGGTAATTAATTGATTGGGCCATCAAAGTATTTGTTTTTTGAGAATTCCGAAAGTAAATTTTCCTTTAGCTTCTACTTTTCACATTTTCAGTATTTTACATGAAACAAATGAGGAAAAAAAAAAGATTGATATCTCACCATGTGATAAATTGTTGTTTCATTCGGCTGTGTAACATAATGTGCCCATGGTGATAGTTTAAAATGAAATGTATTATTCTTTTTTACCGCAACCTGAGAATATGAGAAAATTACGAAAAAAAATATAGAAAAATCTTTATAAATCATAAGTATTTCAATTTCATATCATTCCATTTATCTTATATAATTTTAAGATTGAAATTGAAAATATTACCAAACAAATTATCTATTCCACCGACCTAATTGGACTATTACCTCATCCATATATTAGAAGAATGCAACGGAATATAAGTATTATCGCTCCTTATAATGAGAAAATACCTTGATTATCGATCTATACTTGATTGGACAATTACCATCTTTATTAGCTGGAATAATTAATTCCCATTTGCCATATTTTAAGCGCCTATATGGATGCGATTCAGTATTCCAATTGTCTGCAATAAAAAAATAATTACATTCACTTGAACTACTAAATCGATCATTTTCAAATTATTAACTTTTTCCTGCACTTTTCTTTTTAGATTTAATAAATTGTTAAACTTACTGAACTCTCCCACCAATGATAACGCTTCTGCTCCTGGTGCCCATTCCAAGCAACGAACTGAATTATCCTTCAACACCAAAACACCATATTCTCGATAAGCTGTTGTGAATGTTTCCCATCCACCACACTAAACATCATTTCTGATTGACAATGTTCATTCAATACAATGAATAGAGAATTATGTTTTTTTAATTTTAATTGAATATTTATTTTTACTCATTCTCCCATATTACATTATTCCTTTCCAATACTATGCTTACTATTTATAAAATGAAAAGAACAACACATTCCAGGACGATAACATACCTCTGAGAATAATGATTACTGACTCATGATTTTGTTCTATGTATTACAAAATCTGGCCAGAACTGAAAATCTTTTTAGAGCCCACAAACGACCATATTCGACGTACAGTCGTATCGTGCCATAAAACTTTCTTGCTTTCTTACAGAGAATTATATTTTATTAAATTTAATCGAGTATTTATTTATACTCATTCTTCCATATTACATTATTCCTTTCTAATATTATGCTGTACTATTTATTAAATGAAAAGTTCGCCACATTCCAGAAAATTTTAACCTCGTCAATTTTCTTGGAGTACTCAAGAAATACTCCATATCGACGACAAATCTCATTCTGATAATTCCACAAATATTCATCCAACTTCAGCAAATTGTCAAGTTGAGGAGGTCTGCTAGTGCTGCAATCACTCATTGCTGATCGCCTCCTGTGAAACGCTATACATCACTTTTTTAAAAAAAAAAAAGTTTTTAAAAAAAAAAATTTCGATGTTGCAGCAATAAAAATTCATTCATTTCAAATCATCACATTTTAATCTGAAATGATATTTTTCAATATTGCAATCACAAAAACAACACCTTAATGCCTGAAATGTGAAAAGTTTAAAAGTTTTTGAAATTAATTAAAAATATTTTCTTCTTTAAAAAAAATGCTTCTTTTAAAAAAGAAAAGAAAAGCAGAAAGAATTTTAGTTGAAAACAATTTTAACGAGAAAAGCACTTCTTAAAAATATCGATTCAATAAAAGTTTACATTCTGTGTTGAAAAAAAATCCCGAACACTGATACGCTGATACATAGTAATGAAAGAACTTAACGAGATAGCTGTACAATAATTGGAATAATTTCCGATCGAGAAATCCCGAATATTATGAAAACTCCAAAAAGTTCAACATTTTGTGAAAGTTTGCAAATGCTATTGAAAAATTCTTGGGAACCTAATAAAGCAACAAAATGAATTTAATTATTTTGAAATAACTGACATACATACATACATACATACACACATACATACATATATACATACATACATACATACATATATATATACATACATACATACATACATACATACATACATACATACATAC